>JARDWD010000819.1:0-177686 GCA_029034505.1 Ornithoptera priamus
ATGTTGTGTCGTCGAGAATTTCTTCAGTTTTGTGTACAGTTATGACAGGTGACTCGTCGTCTTGTTGTGTGCTTGTAATTTGTGTAGTTTCTACTTTGGGGCCTACTTTCTTTTTGATTATTCGCTTAGTTATCTTTTTCCGTTGTGGCTTACCTTCTTCGCTCGGTACTTCTTCGACGGTGATCTCTTCGGGCAGCTCGACGACTTGTTCTTTATCAGTTACTTCTTCGATCTTTTCGGCAACTTCCTCTTTCACAATAACTGTGGTCACTGGCTCTTCGCCTTGTCTCTCGACTGTAGTGATTTCGGTCACCTCTTCTTTCGGGCCTTTCTTCTTTTTGATCACCCGCTTTGTCGTTTTGGTCTGTTTCGTTTCTCCAGTTTCCGTCTTCACTTGATCAACCTTAACTATCTCCGGCTCTTCTTCGACGATTGTAGCTTTTTGAGGTTCGAGTAAATCGTCTAATAACGATGTTGTGTCGTCTAGAATTTCCTCTGTTGTGTGTACAGTAATGACAGGTGACTCGTCGTCTTGTTGTGTGCTTGTAATTTGTGTAGTTTCTACTTTGGGGCCTACCTTCTTTTTGATTATTCGCTTAGTTATCTTTTTCCGTTGTGGCTTACCTTCTTCGCTCGGAACTTCTTCGACGGTGGTCTCCTCGGGTAGCTCGACGACTTGTTCTTTATCAGTTACTTCTTCGATCTTTTCGGGAACTTCCTCTTTCACAACAACTGTGGTCACTGGCTCTTCGCCTTGTCTCTCGACTGTAGTGATTTCGGTCACCTCTTCTTTCGGGCCTTTCTTCTTTTTGATCACCCGCTTTGTCGTTTTGGTCTGTTTCGTTTCTCCAGTTTCCGTCTTCACTTGATCGACCTTAACTATCTCCGGCTCTTCTTCGATGATGGTAGCTTTTTGAGGTTCGAGTAAATCGTCTATTAACGATGTTGTGTCGTCGAGAATTTCCTCTGTTGTGTGTACAGTAATGACAGGTGACTCGTCGTCTTGTTGTGTGCTTGTAATTTGTGTAGTTTCTACTTTGGGGCCTACCTTCTTTTTGATTATTCGCTTAGTTATCTTTTTCCGTTGTGGCTTACCTTCTTCGCTCGGTACTTCTTCGACGGTGATCTCTTCGGGCAGCTCGACGACTTGTTCTTTATCAGTTACTTCTTCGATCTTTTCGGGAACTTCCTCTTTCACAACAACTGTGGTCACTGGCTCTTCGCCTTGTCTCTCGACTGTAGTGATTTCGGTCACCTCTTCTTTCGGGCCTTTCTTCTTTTTGATCACCCGCTTTGTCGTTTTGGTCTGTTTCGTTTCTCCTGTTTCCGTCTTCACTTGATCGACCTTAACTATCTCCGGCTCTTCTTCGATGATGGTAGCTTTTTGAGGTTGGAGTAAATCGTCTATTAACGATGTTGTGTCGTCGAGAATTTCTTCAGTTTTGTGTACAGTTATGACAGGTGACTCGTCGTCTTGTTGTGTGCTTGTAATTTGTGTAGTTTCTACTTTGGGGCCTACTTTCTTTTTGATTATTCGCTTAGTTATCTTTTTCCGTTGTGGCTTACCTTCTTCGCTCGGTACTTCTTCGACGGTGATCTCTTCGGGCAGCTCGACGACTTGTTCTTTATCAGTTACTTCTTCGATCTTTTCGGGAACTTCCTCTTTCACAATAACTGTGGTCACTGGCTCTTCGCCTTGTCTCTCGACTGTAGTGATTTCGGTCACCTCTTCTTTCGGGCCTTTCTTCTTTTTGATCACCCGCTTTGTCGTTTTGGTCTGTTTCGTTTCTCCAGTTTCCGTCTTCACTTGATCAACCTTAACTATCTCCGGCTCTTCTTCGACGATTGTAGCTTTTTGAGGTTCGAGTAAATCGTCTAATAACGATGTTGAGTCGTCTAGAATTTCCTCTGTTGTGTGTACAGTTATGACAGGTGACTCGTCGTCTTGTTGTGTGCTTGTAATTTCTGTAGTTTCTACTTTGGGGCCTACCTTCTTTTTGATTATTCGCTTAGTTATCTTTTTCCGTTGTTGCTTACCTTCTTCGCTCGGAACTTCTTCGACGGTGGTCTCTGTGGGTAGCTCGACGACTTGTTCTTTATCAGTTACTTCTTCGATCTTTTCGGGAACTTCCTCTTTCACAACAACTGTGGTCACTGGCTCTTCGCCTTGTCTCTCGACTGTAGTGATTTCGGTCACCTCTTGCTTAGGTCCCTTCTTCTTTTTGATTACCCGCTTTGTCGTTTTGGTCTGTTTCGTTTCTCCTGTTTCCGTCTTCACTTGATCGACCTTAACTATCTCCGGCTCTTCTTCGATGATGGTAGCTTTTTGAGGTTCGAGTAAATCGTCTATTAACGATGTTGTGTCGTCGAGAATTTCTTCAGTTTTGTGTACAGTTATGACAGGTGACTCGTCGTCTTGTTGTGTGCTTGTAATTTGTGTAGTTTCTACTTTGGGGCCTACCTTCTTTTTGATTATTCGCTTAGTTATCTTTTTCCGTTGTGGCTTACCTTCTTCGCTCGGAACTTCTTCCACGGTGATCTCTTCGGGCAGCTCGACGACTTGTTCTTTATCAGTTACTTCTTCGATCTTTTCGGGAACTTCCTCTTTCACAACCACTGTGGTCACTGGCTCTTCGCCTTGTCTCTCGACAGTAGTGATTTCGGTCACCTCTTGCTTAGGTCCCTTTTTCTTTTTGATCACCCGCTTTGTCGTTTTGGTCTGTTTCGTTTCTCCTGTTTCCGTCTTCACTTGATCGACCTTAACTAGCTCAGGCTCTTCTTCGATGATGGTAGCTTTTTGAGGTTCGAGTAAATCGTCTAATAACGATGTTGTGTCGTCGAGAATTTCCTCAGTTTTGTGTACAGTAATGACAGGTGACTCATCGTCTTGTTGTGTGCTTGTAATTTGTGTAGTTTCTACTTTGGCGCCTAATTTCTTTTTGATTATTCGTTTAATTATCTTCTTCTGTTGTGGCTTACCTTCTTCGCTCGAAACTTCTTCGACGGTGGTCTCCTCGGGCAGCTCGACAACTTGTTCTTTATCAGTTACTTCCTCGATTTTCTCAGGAACTTCTTCTTGTACAACAACTGTGGTCACTGGCTTTTCGCCTTGTTTCTCGACAGCAGTTATTTCGGTTACCTCTTGCTTAAGTTCCTTCGTCTTTTTGATCACCCTCTTTGTCGTTTCGGTCTGTTTCGTTTTTCCTTTTTCTGCCTTATTTTGATCAACCTTCACTAGTTCCCTTTCCTCCTTAATGATGGTAGCTTTTTCAGATTCGAGTAATTTATTAAATAACGATGTTGTTTCGTCGAGAAGTTCTTCTGTTGTGTGTACCTTAATTACAGGTGTCTCTTCATTGTCTTCATCGATTTTGATTGGTTCATGTTTTTTATGTAAATCTTTTTTTGAAAAAGTTGTTTCGTCTGCTTGCTTAGCTAGTTGAATGTTTTTTTCTGTTTTTAATTCTTTTTCTTTCTGAATGTATTTTTTGAAACTTATTAACGGCGTCTCTGATTCGCTTTCACCGTTTATTTCTTCGATATGTACTTGAGATCGATGTTTTGGTATTTGAAAATATTCTTCGGGTAGTTCTATTGTGCTTTTATCTGTATCTATAAAATACTGCGTGTCGTCTCCTTCATACTCTTCAATTTGTACGTCATGTCTTATTGTTTTTTCTGTGTCGTCTTTTTCTTCGTCATCTAGTCTTTCTTCTATAACAATATCGCCTTCATTTGTGGTTTCGCTATTCCCGTTTTTCCGTTTTCGTAAAATAGTTCTCCTAGTTTTTACTTTTATTGGTTCTCCATTGTCTTGTGCCTTTATAAATTTTGTTACAATTTCTTCTCTTTTCTCTTCGTCAGATTGTATTGGTGAGTCTTTGTAAACAATTTGTTTTTCTGAAAAGCATAATATTTTGTAAGTTTTCTTTGTGAAGTTTTTGAAGTTTTAGCTACATTATTATACATTATGTATAATTATAATTTAGGATTACTATTTAGTACATTAACTGTTTCTTGTTTTTGTGTTTGTATTTTATGGCAGTGTGATAATAATAATCAATCAAATGGGATTTCTTGAGTCGGCTATATATCACTTCGCATAGCTGGGCCAGAAAAGTAAATAAGTACAATTCCTTATTAATGTTTCATTTAACGAGTATAACAAACTAAAAAGAAAAAATTGTAAAACATGTTGATATTAAAACATTAACAAGGCATGCTGAATACTTTGTATATTGATACATTTGTTCAGAATGACATCGAGCTTAAGTTCCAATTTTTTCTGCCTCGATAAACGTTTCGGAAGAATAACAAAATCTTTTTATATATATTATCTTCAATCACATCAAATTATTTCAAACTTTGATAGATTATTTAGAGAAGGTTAATTATGACGTCTTTATTAGCTGTATCAAATCTCCTGGCTATTATCATAACAATAACTGAATGCATTACGCTTTCATTCGATGTTAACATTATCGTTTAAACCAAATAGGTCATAAGGCCAATAGGCATTTAAAGTTCTCCGCAATCTTATCACTAACCATTGAGAAACTCTTCAGAATTATTATATCAATATTTGTGTCAAATATCCGCTCTGAGTAATATTAGAAACTTTGTCTTATATCATATCATATCATTTATATTTTTAATGTACAGTATTGATGAAAACTTAGGGCTAACACGAGTCCTGTCTAATTTTTAGACTAATTGAATAAAAAGACGAAGTGAGCCCTTTCTTTTTGACACCATGCAAGAGTTCAAAGTTATCTGATATAATATAACTCTTTCCTATATTGTTGACATGTCTAGACCAATATTTTTGATTAATAACTTAATTGTATTTAACGGTCAGGGTCGGTACACAATTCTCTCATATAATGTAGATTGTGAATAGTTATCGCGGAAGATGAACCTTCCTATATCTATAAATAAATTAAAATACTTTTTAATATGGACCTTATATCAAAAACTCTATATTTAGTGAACGTTAAAAAACTTGTTAGTGTTATCCTGTACAGTGTGCACACATTTTTTCCATGAATAAGTAGACAACTAAGAGCAAATGAGAGTAAATAGAAAGAATCATATATTAATATTGTATTGTTTATGTTATGTTGTAAAATTACTCAGAAGGCAATGCGATAATCGAGCCATCGTCTTGTGACACTGGCTGCACAGATATATGTGAGAATATCAACTGCGGTTTTTAAGCGGCTCATTACATATTAAAGTAAACTCACCACAAAATCACAATACTACGTATTACTACTCATACGTATACTATTCAATTGTAAAATATTATTTCACTATATGTATTAAAATCTAGCAATATAAACAACTCTTTTTACCTAACCATATATTATTGCACTAATATTAACAAAACGCAGGGTCTGCGTAAGTATATCTTTTTGTATTTAATCGGCCGTTTTGTTTATTTTTTTGTGTTTGCAATGAGAGTTTTAATAACTTCGTAGTCAATGTCGAGAGCACGTCATCACTAAATACCAAAAAACTATAATTATTTTGTTGCAGATTCAAAGCTACAGATATTATAACAATACACAACCTACACGCATGTAAAAACGGTTATATATATTTCAATCACTCTATAAGCTTAAACTATATTATTCACTGTATTTAGAATACCTTATTGGTTCGAAAAGAACTGTCCGAATTCCCCAAGCGATCTGTTTAAAGATGTAATTAAATATAACTTTAAAAAAATCCTTTTTCTGTAAATGAAAACATTCTCGGTATGTTCTATAATTAATGTCTTGGCTGCAATTAGGTCACAGTAGTCGTAGTTGTCGTAAAGAAATATACCAGTTGCCACTAAAATCTTTTTGGCACTAAATTTTATGCTCTCTATGTTAATATTGGTTACAAAAAGACTCAGGTTGGTTCTTTGGTTTATAAAATCACGTATTTCTTGCAATATTGACTCATTATGAACTCACGGTTTAAATTTTGACAGTCATGCGACTCTGTAGTAACTGCAGTTTAAATATTATATTAAACTTCTAGTGTGTACTAGATACGCTGCTCCCTGTTTTGTGCTTTTACCGTAATCCAATGTTCATCTCTTTTATGTATTCTCTTTGTACAGTATGTCGTCTCTTTATAATTTCTGATATTGATGTATCATGAAATCTAGTATCAGCTCTAGTATAGCCCTATCTTCTTATATGGTGTAGAAACATGGATAATCCCAGTCACAGAGAGACAAAGGATTGATACCTTCGAGATGTGGTTCCGAAGAAGCGTGCTAAGGATACTTTCGACAGAGAATCGCGCTAATGCATCGATACCGACCCAGCTTCGAATAAAAACTTGTTTGTCTAGTATATACCAATAACGCTTCCTTATGCATTTCAGCCACACAATGCGCAGAGGTGACGATAGTGTAGTCAAACTGATTATCGTTAAGAACAAAAAGTAAAAAAAAATCGTTCAGCCGTTCATCAACCAGATGGACTGATCAGCTCAAAAATTTGTTATTCTCTAAATTTTACACGGTCGTGTGAGATCCGATCCGCTGGACAGGAACCGGTGGAGAAAGATTATCCACTCCAAACAACCCAAGAGCTGACCATAATCCTCAGACATGTGGGAATGACCCTAAGAGACACAAATCTCAGAAAAATTAAAAGCATTGGTTTTATAGACACGATATGAGCGCCCGTTGCAGCAACTACGCCAATGCACGATATAATCTCTATATCAGCGCACGACTTAATGACTACCTTAGCGGATAGCAAATTAACAGACCTCCTTCGTCTTATACTCCTCGCTCCACCATAGTTACATTTAAAATGTATGGAGATAAAGTATCCTTTATTTTTATAATATCCTTCTTCAAACCAGTATTCAGCTCTGTATGAATACATCTAAAAGACGAATTCTTTTTCCACCCCAGTTTTATGCGTATCTGCTGATATACACTCTATAACTAAGGTCTTAAATCTTTAATCTCTTCCTGCAAACATTTTACTACGAGTGGCTAAATAGCTGCCTTCTTAGGGAATTAATGTCTTTAACGAATAGCGTGACAATAATATGATCATTTGATGTTTTTTAAGAACTCATGCCGTAAAAGTACATGGACAAACCGTATCGGTCCCTAATAATTTTAATGGTTGCAGTGAGAATGAAAGTTTGTACTTTCTGACATAATTTCCTTTTAATATTGTTGGAAAGAAAAAAATTATCGTAATGGTGTTTTTAATTTGATCCTTTTTTAAGGGTTTGTGTGCACAATGTGGGAATTGAGTAGATATTCACTTTATTAATAACAAAAGAGAGTAACTTGTTAATAAAAACAATTATGCATATTTTTAACAATACGTGACGTTTAAATTTTAACTATTGAGAGCTATGAGAGTCAAGTGCGTTGCGCGTACAATATGTACGCGACAGCCAAGTAAATTCGCAGCAAACATCCAAAAAATAATAGACGAAAATATGTAATAGAAAAATTTTCTGAAGATTATAAATGTGTGGCATTAAAATTAACTTTTTGATACTTACCTTTGAAACATACATCCTGATGTGTTATAGTTATGTTATAGTGTTCATCATCTGATGTAGTGAATTTTGGTTTGAGTACTGCAGGAGTATTTTCATTAAAAGCGGTTATTTTTTCGTCGACAAACTCTTCCGTTGTCTTAATTTCGTTTGAAATTTTAATACTTTCCGTAGACTCCAGTTTTTCTTGCAGTTTAATTTTTAAAGGTGTTTCATTTTGTAGAGTTAGCGTGTCTGTTACTAACAATGAAGACATTTCGTTAGAATTTACTGTGGTATTTCTGGGTACGATTTTTTCGACAGTAAACTCATTCGCCTGTATCTCAGAAATATTTTCAGTACATTGTAAGTGTTTCAAAGGAGTATAATTCTTTTCAGCTATTAATAACTTTTCTTTATTTAGATATAACAGACCTTGTGTATCGTCTTCGACAATTTCGTGTATGTTAATTCCTTCATTTAAATTTATAGACCACGAAGCATTTTGTGGTTCAAATGAAAAATCAAATGTCTTATTGCTTACACTATCATCAACTACAACTTCAGTTTGATTAAGTGGTTGTATTTGATTTGTTGTTAAAGTTTTTCCTTTTTCTTCAATAAATTTGCTAGCCTTTAAAACATTCTCAACTTCGCCTAAAATTACTTCAGTAAATTCTACAGGTATAGTCTCCAAAATTTCTTCTTTAACATTTTTAAGTACTTCAAAATGTTGAGCATTAATATCTTTAGAATCTTCCTGTGCTGTTTTTTCTTCTACCAAGTAACTTTCATGAGTCTTCATTTTAACAGTAGCTGTCTTATTTTCCATTTCAGGGTAATGTAAGATTGGTGCTATATTATCTAATATCTCCTGCTTAACAGATGATACTTCTTGTAAATATGTTTGTTTACTTTCTGCGATATGAAAAGCTTTGTTTTCCATTGCTTTTATAGCAATCAGGTTTTCATTGGGAATTACTACTATCTGCTGAACTGATTTCATGTCTGTTAATGTTTGATCTGCTTTTCTATGTTCCTTATCTTTGATTTTAATATCCTTAGGTATTTCCAATGTTTCACTTTCTAATGTAATATAAGTTCTATTGGGCACGAACTCATAATTTGTACTATTTTCATCTTGTTTTTGGTTATATAAATCTACAACGCTTTCAATAGTTTCGGGGTATAAATTCACAATTTCTTGTAATGAAGAATGAACCGTATTAGCGTTTTCAGTCTTCGGAGAAACAGTATTTAGTAACATCGGAATTTCTTGGTTAAATAATTCTTGCAATTGTATGTGTTGCATTTGGTTAACAGTTAAGTTAGATTTTACCTCTTCTGGTTTATTATATACGTCTATGAGGTTAACATTTTCCATGATTTGTTGTTCTTCGTTATTTAGGCTTAGAGAAACAAGTGGCATAATTTGTGCACAGTCGTAACGGTCTAATTCTTTGTAAACAAAATCTGATTTTGTATCCAGCGCAGTTATTTCTGTTGTTATAAAATGGTCTGCAACTGCAATATCAAATCCACGTTTCTCGCTATTCTGAATATTTTCAATGTTTAAAGTGTCTTCTTTCTCTCTCGTATTAACGTCTGTAGTTGTAATGTAACATTGAGAATCGACTTCGATATTCACGTTTTCAGTTTTTGGTGTTTTTATGTTTTCCAAACTACGTTCAGATTCTTTTATTACTACATCTTGTACCTGGAGTGATGAATGAGTTTCAAAAGTTTGCAAGATCTTTTTGGGTTTATCTATGTATTTTGGTTCAAAGGTGTTTTCTTTTTCACTACTTTCGACTTCTGTTACGATAACATGCTGGTCTTTTTCAAGTTCACATGAGACACTTTCCAAGTTTTCCACGTATCTATTTCCAAAATTAATTCCTTTTTCTAATGATACTACTTCGGTAACCTTAAGAGATGTATTTAATTCAAGATCGGTAGAAAGATGTTCTTCTTTTGTTATTTTCTCCACCGTAAAATCTTTTTCAACTTCTACAGGTTTAATTTCGTTAACTAAAATTGGTTGCCAAGAGTCAGTGCTCACTTCCTTCGCTTCCTTTATGGTTATTTCTATCGGTTTCAATATTTCTTCTGATTCCCGTAATTGTAACATTTCAACGCTCACATGCTTATAAGTTTTTAATTCTATATTATTGATCAGTGATTGTGGCATTTGATCAATATTAGTTTTATTTGCTGATTCAACTGCTATATTTTCGGTTATGTCAATATAATCAACAGGTCTAATTTCAATGTCAGCCTTCTTTGAAGTATAACCCTTTGCTGCAGGTATGTTTTCTGCGTTTTCACTAACTAACGTTTCACTTATTTTTAAACTAGGTTTAATTATAACATCACTTCTAGGTTTTATGTTTATTGAATTATTGCTAACTGTCGATAACGGCAGCTCGGATTCTGATGGAATAACTTCTGTTATATTTAAACAGTTTACACTTTCAAGAATGGATTTAGGTTCATTAATATTTTTTACTAGTTGCATATCTTTGATTTCTTCTTTTTCTCCAACAAATTGTTCAATTTCTTGAGTAGCCGTATAACTTTCATATGATGAATGAGGTTTTATATAATTTGCACTGGATACTTGCAATTTCATGCTATCTTGGCTTGTCACTACTTCGGAACTTTGCAGGTGTTGTTGTTCATTAATAGCAGCACTTGCAGTAGCGGTGCGTGTTTCGTATTGTTTTTCGGCATAATTTTCATTTTCAATGGCTTCAATTTCAAAAATTTCTTTCGCCGATGATTCCACGAAGTTTTCAGTAGCATGAAATTTATTATCTGTTTTTTTGTGTAACAATTCAGTTTCACTGTCAATACAAATTACTTGCGTACCTTCTACTTGTTGTTGAATATTATCATATGTAAGTTTTGCGTGAAAGGTGTCAGGTTTAATATTATTTAGCTGGTCGACAGAACTACTTGCTAAAATCTCGGTTTTAATAGCTCCTTCTAAGGGAACAAATGAGACTGAAAAAGTTTCTGGTTTTGTAGTATTACATATAAACATATCTTTTTCCTTGTCACTCACTTCTATAGAGTTTGTAAGAACTGCTTGTGATTTAGTGAATTTGAGTGTTGCTTTTGAATGTTTTACTTCGTTTTCTTTTAAAATTAATTCTTTTTCCGCAGGGATAGTTTCATTTTGTTCTACTATGTTTAATAATGATGCAGTGGTACAATATGGTTTTTCAATTTTTGTTTTAGCTTCAAAAAGAGCATTTGTTTCGTGGTTTATAAAAGTTTCTTCCACTTTTGCAGCTTTGCCATAAACGCTTAAATTTGGAATAGCGTGCTTACGTGGAATTTCAAAGTCGTCACTTTTTTTAAATATATCCGATTGTGTTAAAGTTTCCAAAGTTTGAACTCCGTGATGTTCAAGAATAGAAAACTCTGCATTTTGTTTATCAGGAAAAAGAGGCATATCTAGTTTTTCCTCAATTTCTACCATTGTATTTAAATCACACTCTGGTAATTGAAGAGCTGTCATTGAGATTACAGATTTTTTTTCTAAAATGTGTTCAGGAGTTTCTAAAATTCCTTCATTAATATGGACTGTTGTCACTTCTTGAGAAATTGCTTCATTGGGTATTCTGGTCTCTTTAGCCGTAACCAGCGGTCCACTTTTTTCATTTTCTAATTTAAATGTTTTTACTTCTGGTTTCAACTCTTGAATTTCTACAGCTTCATTTGTATCTAAATTTAAACATGCTTCATACATTTTTGGTTTTATTGTCAATAAATCTCTTTCTTTTTCATTGCACTCAGTTGTACTAACTATCATTTCCTTAAAACTTATATTAGCAATAGTAGCGTGTTTTGACTTATCACTTATAACTTCTTGCTCAGTAAATCCAACTAAATCTTCTGGAATTAGTTCAGATGACACAGCCACTGGTAAGCTATTAATACCAGTTACTGCTACAAAGGTCTCTTTAGGTAAACTTTTATTGTAAATGCCTTCTTTTTCATGTTGTAATGTTTCTGATATCGTTAAAATCTCTTGCGGTGCGACAACTTTAGTAGTAAGAAATTTAAGATCTGGTGTAAACCTTTCTTCTAAAGAATTTTGAGTATCAAGGGCATTGTTTTCCGTGATTTGTACTTGTGTGAAGGTGTTCGGAACAATTTTTGCTTCTTTATAGTTTGGTACCTCAAGTTCTATTTTGTTTAACGAATGGGATACATTAATTTCTGAAGTCATTGGTACTCTTTGATCGTAATCTACTTCAATTTTAGCGAATTCAGTTGTTCTTGGCTGTCCAGATTCAAAATATTCTTCATTGAGAGTAGAAAGTGTTTCAGTTATATTTAAGCCTTCGTTGCTTATTAAATGCAAACTGGCATTTTTCTTGCATATTTTTTTTTCATTTATTAATTGCTCTACTTGATCTTGTATACTGGTTTCTAGCACAGACACTTCCTTATGTAAAATTTGTTCTTCTGAAACCTTCTCTGCAACGTTTTTGGCATTCGTAATAAATTCAATTTGATCTGCAGTAGTTATTTCTTCAGAAATATGTGTTTTTAAAGCTTGTGAAGTTGATAAATTAGCGTATTTACAATCTGGCGCAGTTTTAGTGTACAATATGGATTCATATTCAGATGGTTCTGTTTCTATAATAGAAAGGGACAAATTGGGAATAATAGCAGGAGATAATGTTATTGAGTTTTCTGTTGTATAATCCTGTGTAAATTCTTGTTCATGAACCAGAGGCGTAGAAACCATTTTAGCACTTTCAGTTAAAATAGTTTCAACAGCATTTTCGTCTTTTATTTTTTCAGGTACTGTGAGTTCCCTAACCGTAGACAGTTGTAATATTTCTGAAGTTATTATTGATTCCATTGTTGAAACTTCTAAATCGGCTATTGTTGATGATTTTTCTTGTTTACTAAAGAAATCTTTCTCTTTTTCATTTATTTGCACTTCTTCAACTACATTTTTATCTAATGTAGGGATCGAAACGTGAGCGTGAATATTTTTTAAATGTTTCGTCACTTCTAAGCTGTCTTCGCAATCGTTAGTATTAGTTTCCATGTGAAATGTATGCTGATGTTCGTTAAATCCTATTCCTGCATGTTTACTTATTAATTTTTCGGCATTTATTTCGACTTCTTTTATATGAGGAGTGGCTATGAAATTATCTAAGCTAGAGTGTAAGATTAAATCTTTGTTTACTACAGCGTTTATGGGTTCTTGAGGATTTAATAACTCTTCTTCTTTCTCGTGTAGTTCGTTAATAGATACAATAACACTGTCTACCGCTGTAATATCCACATTTGCCTCTTGAGTTCGAGATAATTTCACTGCATTTAAGGAACCTTCTTTTTCTTGTACATCATGAATTTGTGTAAAAATTTGATTAGACACAAGAATATCCTTACGAGCTGTTTCAGTAGGGACAATCAACTCTGGATAATATTTTCCTGATTTGTCTTCAATGAAAACTTCACCGACTAATACTGATTCTAATAAGTTAAAACCAATCTTTGTTTGTATAGGTTTTTCTAATATTTGATCATTTAAATTATTTTCTTTGTTTGCTTCATTAATTTCGGTTACACTAACTTCTGTTAAAGGTGTTAAAGACATTGAAGCATGAGATTCTAGTAATGGTACATTATTTAAGATACCTTCTTTTATGGACGTTATTTCATGAGATATATTAACAGCGTCTTGTGGTACCATTAAAAGTTTGGCATTTTCTTTATTATTCACAACTTCTTTAAATTCTTCCGCAAGTAACATGTCGTCAGTAGTTTCTGTTGTAACATATCCTTCTATTGCTACAATATTTTCGGTAGCTGTTAATTTCGGTCTGTGTTTATATATCGTACATTCTTTCACGGAATTTCCTACCTCTACCTCTGTTACTTGTAAAGACTCTGTTTCTGTGATCATTGATTGACCTGAAACTTTTGTACTTTTATTCACTTCTAAATTTTCTTCTTTTTCTTCAATTTGATGGGAATTATTAATAAGCGGATAATTTGCGTCAAATTTTACTTTCGCTGTAATTATATCATTTGTTTTTGTAATTATGTTTACTGCCTCATTTACGGGAATCACTTCAATTTTATGGTCATGTATATTTGTTGGAATTGACGTTATATAGGGAATTTTTTCCACCTCGATACTATCTGTCTCCTCAATATAACAATCATCTATTTTCTCTAAACGACACATTTCTTTCAAAAATATTTTTTTATCTTTTTCGTCATCGTCTCGAACGAAACTATCTGTTTGTAAGTGTTGTTTGCGTTTGCCATGTTCATTTTCTTTGTCATCTGTGAAATTTGAGTATATTCAATAAGGAGTTGATTGTTATTCTAAAATGTAATAAGTTAACAGCACAAACTAACGTGAAAAATTAAACCACCATCAAAAACATGTAGTCGATCTATAAAAGCTTTTAATGGATATAAATATTTGTGAATATAATACCATTAAATTGATAATGTTTATTCATGAAATGTTTTTTTTACTCATGAAATAAAGTGAATAATATTTTATTTAATTTAGTAATGTTTTCAAAATTTGTGAAAATTTTCGAAGCCAGTAGACGAAGTGACGACTGCATAAGGATATAGGCACAATTCAAAAAGCCATGGTTATCAATATACTTAATATTCAAGACAGTAATAAATTAAATGTTGGTTTGATGTTTTATGATTAGTATTTTATAGTTGATATGTGTGTAATTATCGTTGCTTGAGTAGTTTTCAGTTAAATGTACCTAAGTAACTATGTGAAATGCATTGCATATTGTGGTGTCAAAATACCATGTTAAATTACCACTGAACTTATTAAGCTAGGTTTCCTAAAGATTTCAAAGCATGATTACGGTGCCATTAAATATTAGTGAAATATATACAATTTATTTACCTGGGATTGTTACTGCAACTTTTTTTGGAGAATCTGTAAATTATTTCATGTTAACGTAATTGAATTAAAAATCATAAGATACCTTTCTAAGTACCTTTCATATTTAAAAGAATAAGATAAGGTAAAAGCAAGTAATACGCAGGAATGTGCACAGAGATTTCGGATAGAGCATACAAGCGACACCCAGATAAGCTTCCTAATTTAGTCAATTGAGCAATGGTCAAGGCAATAATTGCATATCTTTTGAATAGCTTGAAAGATTATTATTTATTATAGATATATTTAGGACCCCAGGGTATGCAGTACTTGTTTGCCTATTTAGTGCCCATGCCCCTAATATAACCGCGGTATTTAAATGCGGTAGGATTCTTGCCGGAGTCAAATATTTTCATATTTCTATCTAATAACAAAAAAACTGACACAATCGATTGGGAAAAAATGGGCACTAAACATAAGCACAAAACAAATCCAACTAAAATTGATTTATGCAGGGACAGCGCAGTTACCGTCCATCTCTACACAAATGCGTAACAAATTTTCTCAGTGCACTTGCATTTTTGTTGTATGATTTCCGAAGTAATATACCTCATATACCACTAGACAATATTTTTATGTTCTTCTTTTATCATCTTGTTAAACTTTTTTTGCGTATATATTGTAAGAAGACGTTTTTAAGAAATAAAACCCATGCTATTAGATGCTCGATATTGATGTTAGATTCAAACTCCAGAGCATCTTCGGTAATGGATGATTTGGAAGATCAAGATCTTTTACTTATTATATTTGAAATGACTGTCATATTAGAGAATGTGAAACTCTCTGAGTAGTACACGGTGGTAAAATTTTCAAACAAAATCTATTACCGAGCGATAACGCTATCAGAATATACCACTTGAGAACATGTTATAGAAAACTACTTGATTTTTCTATGTTAAATCATGCATGGTGATAACATCTACAAAGTTTCAAAAAGATTTTCCCATTTGATCAAGAAAAGTTAAACTATACCAAATTTTTACCGACAACGACATGACCACTGGATAGCAATTTTATATCTGATAACAGTGAAGTTTAAAATAATAAGCCTCAAATTTCAGATTTCACGAACAAATTATACTTTTAAGATGCAGATAAATATTGGAATGGTATAGAAAAATCTGTTCTTATTTTAAAGGAATATCACTTAAAAACGTTTTATCATCATCATCAGCCGATAGACGTCCACTGCTGCACATAGGCCCCCCCCCCAAAGATGCGATTCATGCGAAAAAGTAATTAGACTACTCGTTTATTTCTACATTTCACAACTCACGGGACCCAAATCAACCTCACCTCGTGGTGCACCCGCTAATCAACAAGCAAGGCTCTTGCGCCCACAAATCCCCATTGGGCCAGTATGGTTGGAAATGGCTCAAACTCCCCCTATGAAACCCTACAAACGACAGCTTCGGCGATTCCAGAGGGCATGTTGACTGTAGATCTTTGGGAGGGGTCTATGTCTAACAGTGAATGTCTATCAGCTTATGATGATGATGATCTCTAAGTAATATGAGCTACCATACCTCGCTTACAGAAATCATGACTTGATAATAGAGAATGATGCCTTTTTGATTAAAAAAAAAATTGCACTAAAACGCTTCAAATTAATCAAAACTAAAATGGGACTGTAAAATGTATACTCTATACAATGTTAAAACATTCTAAAGCCACATACAGGATAACTATGATTGGATAATGTTTGAGTCTAATGACAAAATGCTGCTAAAAACCAACCTTTACCCTAATGATAAAAAAAATCTGAAAATAATTTTAAGGTGATGAAGCTGTAAATAAAGTCTTAATTGTAATTTTTTGATACCTTTCAAAACCTTTGTTGTTTTCACTTCAGCCAAGTTTTTATTTGATGATTGAACCAAAACCTGTAACGCAGAGATTAAACAAGTTTAGTCAGAGAAAACGCAGAAAACGGTAATTTCATTAATTCTTCGTGAATACCTCTTGAGCTTCTTTAATTTCCCAAGATAGTGGTTTGAAATCTTCTGGATGGAATTGGGCAATTACTTCTTCAACTGACATATGTTTCATTTTAACCATTTTTAAAAATGCCTTTAATCCAACTTTAGCTACGATAGTATCTTCTTGTGTAGTCTCTTCGGTAAGTATTTCTGTTATAAGAGCACCATGTCCTTGGCGTTCTACTATTTCTACCAAAGCTGATTGTGATTGTGGTACTCTTAAAGCAGGAAAGTAGTGTGATTCAAACAAACTTTCAATTTCTTCTGTGGTTAAACCGTTTCTTAACATGTACCCTATATTTGCTAATTCTCTTAATGGATTCTCTCCGGGTCCAAACTCTTTGGCGTTTATTATTTCAAGCAATTCATTAACTTCTGCGACCATATTAGCATTGAATTCTTCCAATTTTCTAACAGCATTATATGTTTTAAAATCCAAACTTTCTAAAGAACTGACCATTTGAATATTTTCTTGGTCTACAGCAGCTATCAAATAGTTGTCAGATGGCACGAAAGATTCTTCTGTATCGCTTTCTTCTTGCTTCTTAATGACATCTGTGCTATCTATATTTTTGATATGTTTCACTTTGGTTTTTACTGTTTTACTTTCAGATGTTAATCTTTTATTACCTTCTTTCATATTGTTCTCATCATTAGCTATAATTAGTTTTTCTTTTTGCTTTCTTACTGTTATTTTGTGTTCTGAAGATTGTGTGAGATCTATAATTTGTTTACTTTTGTGTAAAGTTTTCTGTTTTGATTCCGTTTTATCTCTGATCTTCTCTGTTATTTCCCTCTCCTTATGTTGTTGGTCTTTTTGCAGAACTTGTAATTGGGCACTAGTAATAGTAAAACCAATATCACTAAAAGCTTTACATGTGTAATTTCCTTCTAATTTTTTTTCAGCATTTTTAATTTTGCATGTAGTATGATAATTCTGATCATCAATTACAAATTTATCATCTGTTTTTATAACTTTATCATCTTTATACCAAACTATTTCTGGAAAAAAAATATCATTATAATAGAATTTGCTAATAAAGTCTTAAATATGTTAGAATTTTCTATTTTTATGTTATCTGAATTAGCATATGGGTTTTTAACTATTTAGTTAAAAGAAAATAAAAATGGAAATGGAGCTAATTACAGTGGTATAGATAAGTAGAAATTAATCAAATTTTATCATGATTATAAATAAGTTCCTAACACAATACATGTTTTTCTTAAAAACTTGAGAAAAATGTGGGCAATTTATGGTATTAATTAAATTAAGTGTAAATGTATTACATTAATTTAAATAAAAATTTCGTATTAAATAATTTTTGTTTGATTCTTTAAAAGTAGTTTGCTGATGCGGAGTGAGATCATTTACCACCAAAGAGTAAAAGCAATCAAATTATTAGTATAATATCTTTTATCGCAATATTTAATTTGATCACCTTTCTATATGCCATAAAAATGGTGTTGTTTTTATTTCAATATAATTCACTATCTAACCCAAAAGTTTTTATTTGAATATTAGAAACTATAAATAATTTCTAGAAAGCTTCCTACATTAGTGTCAGTTAAACATTATCCTATTATTTGTAACTCATTCTCAATAGAGTTCCCTATGTGGCCCATACAAATATCTTCCGATAATATAATTGATCCGTTGTCATATGCCTCTTTTTTAATGTATTTTCGTAGACACTAGCTCTATCCTAAGCTTTAACTTTCTTATCATCTTACTTTAAACAAATTCTCGAGAATAGGCGTTAATCCCTAGCTTCACCATTTCGTTATTCATATTTCCAAGTAAACATAACTGAAGTTACTAGACAGCTAGTCTAAATTTATCCGCTATCCTTTTTTTAATCGACAAAACGTTAGGATGGGCGAAATTTTCACCTACCTTGTGCTCCTAAGACAAGATGTGAAGTCTCTTCACCCAACCAAAATAATCAACCTATTTGCTTAGACTAATTATCTATTTTCCTCTCATTATTATTTTTAAACGGATTTTGGTTTTGTCCTGCAGGGCTTAAATATCATTGGGGCTACGTATAGCTTTACCGTGAGATGTTTGGTCTACCACAGTTTTATTTTTAATATTTTGACCACGTGTTTGCAAGTGTTACTCTCCAAAGAGATCGCGACCATATTCTCAAGTAGGCGATTGATTGGAATTTGCAAGGAAAGCGCAAGCGCGGCCAACCCATACAGATGTGGAATAAGATAAAGGGTGAAGCTTAATACCGAACGCGATCACTGTATACGCCCTTTTTCCCATCTAGGGGTCATAGGATGTAAATAATGAATATATGTAATTATTGCTTAGTGCGAATTATTCTACAACTAATAACTAAGACATAGAGTCTATATGGCTTCATTTATTTTTGTTTATTTTATTAATTAATGTTTTTATTTATCGCAAATGTTTTATAAAGAAGATAAAGACACATACAAATTTAGCCATGTCATTTATTTTTTTAACATATTTATTAATTAAATTTTAAGAATACCTGGTTTAGGAGTACCGCTATAAACTGCCTCAAACATTGTTGTATCCTCTTCATAAACACATTGTTTTTGCAAAGTTTTCATAAAAGTTGGTGATTCGGTCACTGCTAAAAATTAAAAAATGTTACAAAAAAAACTAATATTCTTTTTGGCATTAGCAAGGACAAAACATCATCACAACACTATAGATAAACAACTACAAAAATAGGTTATTACCTTTTAAAGAAGATTGCAATTCTTCCATATGAGTTACCCATTCCGGCTTTATGTAATCCTTTGTAGTTTTTACATCTGTAAATATTGATGCCAATGAACATTTATCTTTATACGTTAAGTAAAGAAATAAATCACCGAAATGCTTATTTCTGCCGCCGAATTGTAGTGTGCAAGTATTACTGAGTTCCGGTTTGAATGTTGTGCAGTGTGTATCATCCCAACCAACACCATATTATAAAGAGAAAGCGTATCAAGTACGTCAGGTGAATATCTTGCTCGTCACATCGTTTTGTCGAATACAAAAACCATATCCTTAATTTTAATCATACCTTTACAGTAATTACTAGTATACCAAAATATTACGCCATTTAAGTAGAACAATAAACGTGATGGTCTTGAATACTTAGATCACACCTTATGTATTCAACATTTAGTAAGAAAATAATAACTCTTACATAATAACTTAAAAAGAGCGTTAACGAAAATAATGGATCTAAAGTCACTAGAATATATGTTTTTATATTTTCAGGTATTTTTACATACTTTACAATTTTTTTTATTTTTACACCTTTAAGAAATGTTTACTCTTAAAGATATTTCTAATGGCTATGACAATGTCGCTTAAGCACAATAAAATAAAACTAATAAAGGTAGCCCCGATTTTTTTTTGGAAAAGGAACAAAGGGATTTTCTGCAATCGCTCTCCATTTATTTGTCTGTAAAATAATCTAAAAAAATTTAAAAGGTACTAAGTGTTATGACTTAGTTATTACAATAAGATTCAAACTTACTCTCTACTGAAAGTGCAGCAATTGTAGCTGTAACACCCAAAGAGTTAAAAGCTTCAAATGTAATTTCTCCGGTGTCATCTTGATATATTTCAGGTATAATTAAAATGGATGTCCCATCATCCAATTCCTCTATTTGATATTCCTGAGATTGTTTGATTTCTTCCCCGTGTTTTAACCACCTTATATTTGGTCTAGGCATTCCTACAGCTTTAGCTTCCAACCTTTAAATGTTATATTATAATAAAAATGTATATAAGTTAAATAGTAAACCAACCAATATTATAACTTTAAATCATTGACTATTTTTGGAGGTGTATTACCTGGTAAGTTGTCCTTCCGTTGCAGTAATAACCGCAGGCAAAGCTTTTACAATCCGGGGAGCAAATTCTTCGATATCGCTTGTTTTCTGTCAAAATTTTATGAAAAATTATAATAAAACTTAGCACCTGGTACAAAGGGTAAACATATATGACTTTTAATTTTTCTTAATTAATTTTATAAAACTTATTTTATAAAGGGTGTAAGGGGTTCCGCAACAAATCACGAGTCCCAAGCCAACTGCGCCTGCTCTTAATGCTAATCAACAAAAGAGGCTCTGGTTCCCACCATGGCCTCATACCCTCATTAGCTAACGTGGTGGAAAATCGCCCAAATTCCTCCCATATGAACTCGGAGAAACGACGGCCCCTAGTTCCCGGCGGTACCAGAGTCTATGCTGGCTATGACGGACATTGGTAAGGCGTCGAAACCAGGGGTGTTAAGAATCCTCGAGCGGTAATGATTTCACATCAAACGACCTTGGCTCTGGCAACATATATCGCACACGCTGCGGATCGAGTAGAAGCTGCTGGAAGAGCCCTGACGTATTCCCGATGTTAGCCGGTACAAGACTAGTACGGCTCTCAAAGAGCTCAAGAAAAGCACGGCTCCGGGTGATGATGGAGTTACGTTGGAGCTTCTGAAAGAAGAAGGACGACCAGTGCGGATGGCCCTTCACAGGCTATTTAACTCCATCATACTCGACGAAGCCAAAAGCATCGTACTGTGGTGTGGAGAAGCTTTTCTTCAAAACTGGTGACAGGACCCGATTCAAGTATATAATCTGTTTTCAAGAGTAATGACGAATCGTGTCTAATGCAAGCTAGACGATTTCCAACCTCCTAAAAAAGCCAGATTCTACACACGCTGGAATTATTTTACAGAAAGTTGAAGAATATAACTTGCCACTATGCTTAGCGTTCGTGGACTATGAAAAAGCCTTTAATTCTGTCGGAACTTGAGTCGTGGTACAGTCGCCTCAACGGTGTCAAATAAACTATATACACTATTCTTGGAAGATAGTAGGAAGGTTGCAGGAGAAGTAATTAAAAAAAAAGAATAAAACATAGCGTAAACCTAAAATAAAGCGATAAATATAAATAAACAAGAAGAGTAGCAAGAAATGTAAATATAAATAATAAAAGTACAATAGAATTTTAAAGTAAAAAATAACCAATGTAAAAATAAAAAGAAAGAAAATTATAAATACGAAATTATAGTATGAGAAGAAATGTCAGCGTTAAGACAAATAAATTAAAGGAAGTGGAAGGATTTAAAGAATAAGAAAAGTGACGAAGAATGATAGGCGATGTGTGTTAGAGCAAAAAGGAATGAACAAAATGTGTATGAAAGAAAATGTAATAGATGAGAGAAGGATAGGAACGACTGATATTTTTAAGGAAAAAAGCGAAGAAAACAATAGAATGAGAAAACAGTAATAGAAAAAAACAAAAGAGCATAATTCGAAACCAGTCTAGTAACAGCGAGATGTTAGGCAAAGTTTTAAACTTTGGGACTGACGAGAACTTGGCATTAACATAAACGACGTGTACATGACTCATCTCCGATTCGCTGATGACATCGTAGTCATCACTGAGGCCCTGAAAGACCTTGGCGTAATGCTCAATAATCTCTGTAGAGCGTATCCACGCGTAGATCTTAAAATGAATATAGAGAAGGCAAAGATTATTTCTGATGCCCATACTGTAACCGCGCTAATGACGGCCGTAGGCTTTACACTAGAAGTTCGCGACAAATACGTTTACCTGACACAAATAGTTCAGCTAGATAAGTCCAACTTCTTGAAAGTAGTCAATTGACGAACCTAATCCAGCTGGGCAGTCTTCGAGAGTCTACGCAGCATCTTCTTGTCTATGATACCACAGTGTCTAAAGACAAAAGTCTTCAACTTGTGTGTGTTGACTTATGGAATCGAGATGTGGCTTCTTAGTATGGGCCATATAAAAAGGCTCAAAATCAATCAAAGGGCAATGCTCGGAGTGTCTGTACATGATCCAATCAGAAATGAGGAGATCCATAGAAGAACTAAGATCACCGATAAAGCCTAAAAGATTGCTAGACTCAAGTGGGCTAGGTACATTGCTCGAAGGACTGACTACCGATGGGGCAGTAAGGTTCTCGAGTGGCAGTCGCGTATTTAGTAGACGTAGTATTAGAGGGCTCCCCACAAGGTTCGCCGATCTGGTGAGGGTCGCTGGATATCGTTGTATGCGGACAATGCAGGACCTATCGATGTGGGGCTCTTTGAGGGATGCCTATGTCAAGTAGTGGAAGTGTTTTGGCTGATCATGGTGATATTGTGCAACAATAATATAAAACAAATTACCTCGTCACTCAAGACTTCTTCATCAGAAACACTGGGCAAGTATTCGTAAGCTAAAAAGAACAGAAAGTAGAAGTTCTTAATCATTATCAATGTGTGAGTGTACGTACAATTTCTTATACTGCTAGGAAGAACAAACGTATACATTCAATTTTGAAGTATAAAATTTGTCATTAAATTTTTAAAAAAATTCATTTTTGCGTCTTTCAGGAGTATACAAAATTGTACTCTAATAAATCTTATAATAACAAGAGTAACCACTTAATCAAAACAGCTAATCGTTACGCATTATGTGTAAAATTATTGTTTAACAGCTAGAAATTAGAAGCCAGAAGATTTACTTGGACGGGTGCTTACTAAACAATTCAAACAGTGTATTTTTCACCAAAAGTATGCAAAAAATCCTATAGTTTCTAATGTTTTACAGATGCATGGCAAGTATAGGGTATGATTATTATTTAATTTTGGTTTTGTTATTGAGCCTCGTTGTTTAGGCCTCATGCAGTTCAATATGATCAATACATGCAGCCATATAATCAATCGTAACGAACTACCTTCAACATTTACAACGCATTCACTGCTACATTTTCCAAATTCATTTACTGCTTGGCAACTGTAAGATCCTGACATTTCAAGAAAAGCTTCTTTTATGCATAGCTCACATATTCCTGATTCTTGTCTAGATAAAGATATATCTTTCTCATGTCGGATTATTTTGCCGTTACGATACCAGTATATTTTTGGACATGGTATTCCACTCACTTGACAAGTCAATGTAATTGGATCTCCATCCATTACGATTACTGGTTCAAGTTGTTTTATAAAACTAGGAGCCTTTCCTCCAGAAATGTTATCTAGTCTTTCGATAACAATACTGGCAGAACATGAAACTGATCCAGCGAAATTCTCTGCTCTGCATGTTACTATGCCTAAAAACTCTTCATTAATATTTTCAATACATAGACAAGACACATTATTTCTGTTAGTGATGTAAATATTATTTACATTATTCTCTTTTATATAGGACATTATATCTCGAGTTCCTATAAACCACAAAAACGAGGCACTCGGACAAGAAACCACCTCAGTTTCCATTAGAACTGTCTCCTCTAGCCTCACTGTTCTTGGTCGTAAATATCGAATAAATACAGGAGGCATGATGTTATCCACATCAGACGTCTTCTTTAATTTAACAGTAGAGGCTGATTTTACAACATGGCCATCACTTTCAATAACTACTTCATATTTTCCTACTTTCGTTTTATCAGCACGTTTTACAAGTAAGGTTGAAATTCCATTTTTAGTTTCTATTAAACAGTCATTGTCTGGTTCAAGTTGGAAACCGTTGCGATACCATTTTATAATATTTCCTTGAAGTGATTTAAAAGTAATAAACAAACGAAAATTGCCATTATTTTCAAAATTAACAGCTTTTAAATGTTCAGTAATGATTGGGGGGCCCGTCTCTGAAAATATGTCAACGTGTTCGGTGAATTTGTTTTTGGTTTAACACTTTTTGTATAATGTATATATAAGGATGTATGTATTCACACAAGTATATGTATATGTACAGATATACATGAACTTGAGGGAATATTGTGTAGATATTTATATAAATACATAGATTTGTATATGATGGTGCGCACATGTGTAGTATACATGTTATCAACGCCATGCATCTGTTTCTTATTTTATAAGCTATAAAAAAGCAAAACATTTGAAATAACTCTTTTGCTTACCTTCCTTATCTTTAACTGGCTCATCAATTTTTTCCTCATTTTCTTTGCTTAGAGCTACTTTTACTAAGCCTTCTTTAACTTTTTCAAGTGTATGTACCGACTTTTCTTTTTTTATCAATGATTTTTCTTGCTTTCTTTTTTCTATAGTGTCTTCGTAGTTTATTGGTTTGGCAACGATTTGCTCGAGTCCTTGTTCCCCTTTATCATTCTTCATGACTTTTAGGTGTTTCACTTCAGTCATTTCTTGCTTAGGTTGACTTTTTTTATCAAGTTGAATGTTAACACTCTGGTCTTTTTCAATTTGTTTTTTAATTAATTTTTGGTCTTCACGTTCTTCAGTCTTTAATATAGAAGCCTTGTTAATTTCATTTGCCTCAGAAATTAGTTCCTGTTTTTCTTCAATATTAGAACATTCTTTTATTACCGACTCCGATTCGTCGATTTCTTCGGTTTTAGATATTTTCTCTTTTCTAACTTGTTTTAACCCAATTTCCATGTTCTTGTCAATAACTATTTTTTTATCTATGGAGGTAGGTTTTAAAGTTACTATTTCGGCAGACTCTACTTCTTTTGGTTTTTCTTCTTTCAAAATTTTTCGCAACTCAATAGATTTGCAAGTACTGTCTTCCGTTATTTGCTTAGTTTCTGGATATGCCCTATTTGTACGCCACGGGACTTTTTTCAACAATTTGTTTCCATCGTGAGTTGTCATAGGGACTTCTTCTTTCATTGTAACAGTATCTGAAGTTGTGTCCTGTTCTATGATGGAACTGTTTTTTTCTATACAAATGATTACTTGTTCTGGTTCTTTAACGATTAAAGGCTTTTTTTCTTCTACTAAAGATTCGATTTTCTGATCGCTACTTATTACTTGTTTAGTAGCACTTTCTCCTCTAAATTGTTCTTCTTTTGATGGCTTTTTACTACGTCTCCATGGAGGCCTGTCTTGCGTATCCTGTTTTTCTTTAGTATCCATGACATTATAAGGTTTGGTCTTGTCTTTACTCGGAATATTTGCATTGTCTGTATCGATTATTTTCAGAACAGTAGTATTTTCGACAGACGTCAAAGATTCATCAATCAGAAGGGTTTCTCGTCTTTGTACAGACTCCTGACTCACCGGTTTTAAAGAAATTTCAATAGGTTTGTCCTTGATTACGGGTGTTTTGTCGATCTTTGCTCTTTTTAACTGAATGGCTTCTTGAGTCCATGGTATAACATCTTTTTTATTAACTTCTATTATCTTTTTCTTAGACGCTATTCTGGATGATTCTTCTATTACTTTATCAATATTACTATCTGAAATGATTGTACTAGGTACCTCACTTTCTATTCTTGATTTTCTCCAATGTTTAACTTGTGGCTCATTGTAATAACTTTCATTATCAGCTTCGCTTGATAAAATATCTTCCTTAGTAATTTTTTTCTCCACAGGCGTGGTCTCTTTCTTATCAGATTTAGATTTTCTCCAAAATTTTGTTACTGTTGTATCTGCTTCTTTAACATCTTTTACAGGAACTAATTCTTCTATTGCTTTATAATCATCAAGAAACCTCATCGAACTGTCATCAGAATCCTGTTGCAAAATTTTTGAATTATCGTTGCGGCTTTTTCTCCAATGCCTAGGTTTTGTGCTTTCGTCTTGCACAATCATTTTCTTATCATTTGAGGTTTTCGTTCTCCATGGCACTGTTCTTGTCACATTTCTTGTTTCGGTTTCTTGAATGTAATCTACTTTTAAGATGTTATTTTCTTCCGTAGATTGATATAATGAATAATTTTTATTTTTATTTATATCTCCTGAATTGTCAATTTCATCCGTTTTATAGTTAAAAGTCTTGCGAGATGCCTGCCTTTGCGATTCTGGAAAAAGGAAATAATAAACTTTAAATTTTTGAAGTTGTTTATTAAAAGTTAACATCATTACAAAACGCGCCTAAAAAGTTATAATCTGGTCTATCTTAATAATATAAATACGGAAAGCCCAGAATTATGTGTTTTTTAAATAGTTCTTGAATTATGACACTGTACAGTAATTAAAACAGTATGTATTTAAATGTTATAAAAATTACTTTAATTTACACGAATTAATATATGGCGACAACGAACAAGGTAAACACCTTTAAATAAATAAAAGAATATTATTTGTTCATAAATTTGATTATGAAATAATCTGATAAATTTAGGAAAATTGAAGTTGCTATAAAGTAACAACTATTAAAGCCAAATTACTTTTTAAAAAGTTTGATACCGTAGTTATAAAATAAGAACGTATATATTTTTAATATAAGTTTTTAGTGCAAATGTATGTATGAACTATAATTGTTAGTTCTAATGTTAAAATTGATGACTAAATGAAGTGATGGAAGCCTCCTATGACACCAATCCGTTAGTATATTATTCAGCATTGATATTGTGTTAAATTCGTAAATTTATTCATCACAAATATACCGTTTATCGAAAAATAAATTGTTCAAAAGCTCCACCGCATTTTTTGATTGGAAGCCAAGAATATACCACTCTTAAAACTACTAAACTATTATTGTTGGAACTCAATTCTGAACATTGGTATGTGATAAGGTTTTCAATACGGAACAACATATCGTGTCATCATCACGCGATAATACTACCATTTAATTTTTTAAATGTTTAGCAATCATATGTGAAAGGCACGTTTAATTATGTCACATAAGCGACACAAATCAGAGTGGGAATAAGAATTAAATTATATTTATTTCCGTATTATTATAATTTTCCCGCAGAATCTTTAAGCGTTAGTCCTTTTTTAAAACTTTTTATAAGATCCAGCTGTTTAAGCCAATATTTCAAAGCAGCGTATTTTTTTGAGAAGATATCCAAATCTCTTGAATTTGTTCACACCATTACGGACGTTTCCACACAAAGCATACATATAACAAGTTGTTCAATTTATACAGAAAAATATTTTATATGTTCATTGAGGAAAATGCTTATTCATAGTTTTATAAATACTTTCACACATAGTATTTCACTTTATTTATTTAATCGAATAGTCATATAAAGTGCAATACAACTATACATTTTAACAAAGATATAACATATTTTATTTATAAACGTGTTATTATTATATAGCGGCCTTTGCGTACTAACATCTGTGCTGTAATCTCGTGATAGGTCACCTAGGTCGGCTTAAGGGAAGCACTAACTACCCAATAAGCAAGCCAAAGGTAACGGATAATATGTATTGGTCTTATATTTGGTGTACCACAGCGAGTGTGCTAGAAAGAGCTACGGCTCTCCATCTGAGGGGTTTAGATTTGATTTCAGGAACCTTCGAAATGCGCTGAGGATTATTACTCATTGGATTTTAGTGGATAGATTTGCCACATATCCCTTACCCATATTACCTTACTCCCCAACAAAATCTTTTGGGGATTTGATGAAAAAGAGCTTATAAACATTCCTATTAGTTTAAGAATATTTTTTTTATTTTTGGTACAGATAAATATAGTGTTTACAAATAATATGTTATTATATTTACTGACACGATACCGACATATCATACTGTCGAAAAACGAAATGCAGAAATAATGTTGTCGAAAAAATGTTCTTATTTTCGTGCAAAATTCAGATTCTATCGAAAAATAGCGTATGATCTCAAAAATCAATTAAAGCACTTCACGAGAAACAGTAAGTTCAAATATAGATTGCATTAATTAATTTATTCTAAAATATTGCACCAGTCTATTTTACCGTATGACTATTGGCGTATGATAATTTCTAGCATTAATAATAACGATTTGTATTATTTATTATAACATTTCTTAAACATTAAAGATGAAAAACGTATGTAATTTTGTTTACGTCAATATTCAACAATTAAACAATTTTTTTTAAATGACTCAAAAGTATGATCCGTGGTAACACAAGGTTTAGGCGCCTGTATATAATAATATAAGTATCTGCAGCGAACAATGAATTATTTCATTTCAATTAAATACTCGATATCTATTTGGAAGAGAACAAAATATATTCCATGTAAATAAATTTTTAAAATCGTGTAAATAATATATAATAAAATAAACTGTTATATTCTTTCTTTTGATTAGATAGTTTTGTGTAATGTAGTTGACTACATCAAAATATATTTGGATAGGAAAATAAAAAACATATTATGCACAACTTAATAATTTCTGTTAAAACTTATTATTTTTTTTTCATTTACTAAATTTTTTTATGAAAATGAATTTTGGCGTTGTTATTATATATTAAAGAAATGTTATCTTGTAATCAAATTTGTTTATTATCGAATATCTTTGCGTAATTTGTTTTTATTTATTGTTATATAGTAATTAATTACTAATGTCCTTAATAAACTTTATTGAACTTTTAAATATATAATACTTAGAACAAATTAATTTATAACTGTTTGCATGTATTATCATATATATGATTATTGAATCAAAACAACTTCAACACGGTGTTTTCTCTTAAAAAAATAAAAATTTTGAAATTTCACTATATGTTTTACATTACTATTTTTAACACAACACAAACATAAAAAATACCAAAATATTAAAATTAACCTATAAAGTGCTACTAATAATAGTAATAATACGATGTAATTTATCGCTAACTACATGTTTTGGCGTTTTGTTAAATATTTTTAACCTAAACGTTGTCTATCCGGTTAGATATAAAATTTAACAAAGTAAAAGTAATATCCTTTTTCCAAAACACAAATATCATGAATTGCAAATTTTTAATCAAATGTTTATTTATTTTTGAACATTATCAAAGATTGTGACTCACATACTGGAAAATAAAAAATGTGTCGAGGTTTTACGAAATATGCAAAACAAAATTCAAGACCAATATTAACTAGCTTACCTATACGGTATACTTACTTTTCTTCTTTGGTTTATGCCTCACTATCGTCCTGTATCTTGTTGTTTCTTATGTATTTGTCTGACTTGTATATTAAACCCAATAATCTTTTTTTGTTAAATAAACTGTCATAAATCTGTTGTTTAGTTAACCTTGTATTGAGATTTTTCTCTCTTTCTTTTATTTTTTTATATGGGCAAAAACCTAAGAACTATATTATTTGGCAAACTTTTTATATATTATTTAACTTAAGATAGTTTATTATCTATAAACTATTAGATATCTTATATTTAAATAACTATAAAATAAATCTGTGTTTATATTTGTGAACTGTCTGCATCTTTTGGTCATGTTCATGAATGGTTAATATCTCTTTGGTAAATATAAAATGCAAAAGAAGTAAAGTCTAAAGTAAAGTTTAGGTAAGTTCATCGATATTAAAAATTAGTTAATAAGGATCATCCATAAGTGATAAAAATTATATTAGAAATAGTTAATTAACTGTTTAGTTACAACAGTAACAAAGTAAAAAGCAAAGAAAAACTCTTGCTTATTAAAACTGTTATTTATTCTCAAGTAAATGACAAATACTATTACTATTAAAAAAACCAGAGTTGATAGCAAAACTGACAGGTTTTTTTTCATTATTACTAAAAAAGCTAGATGAGAGACCAAAACTTAATTTTAAATATTTTGTATCACAGTTTGAAAGAGAATAAGATAAAATATTGCGTCGTAGGCTGTATCTGCAAAATGTTAACAACATCCGGTTTAATTTTGAAGCCTTTCTTTTTTTATGTACTTGTGTACTTTCTTTTTTGATATTCGTATGAGAGGAACTCCCTCAAAAAGTGATCGCTGCTGAGTGTTGAATAATGCGAAGTGGTAATTAATTTATAGCATTTATTAAACAGTTTTTACATAAAAATAACATACAAAATTTGCGTAATAAATATTAAATATGGATAGGTAAACGCTAGAAATATTAAGTGATAAAATACTGCCAGGCCTAATACACTTAGATAAAACATAAAACACAATTTAATTTTAACAATGTCGTGCACTTAAAAACAAAGTTAAAGATCACTGAAAAGTTAAACTATAAATCTCATTCATATTTTGGATTTGTACTTGCAAAAAACATTAGGTCATCAAAATCGGCAGTGTTTGTCAAAACATAGAAACTGGCAAGGCAAGTGATGCGTGCGTACTTTGTTATAGTTGTTCGCCGCAAAGGTAAGCGACTATCCCTAGTTTATGTTTCTTTGTCATAGGAGAGTTGACAGCGGTACAAGGGTTGTTCACATACAAATAAACGGTTAAATTTATGTTCCGCGAGAACGAACCACCCACAGCCCATTGCAGTCACAAACGCTAGATATAAACATACTCAACATCCCGCTAATAAAACAGGTACGACGTAGCATTGACAAAGTTAGTGTCAGTTTTGAGTGAGACACACCAGGTGGTAGTGTGATGTTTACCGCCACATGTGTGTCTCTTTGTTAGGTGCGCGAGTAATATACCACAAAAATGTACTATAACTTATTATATAATGATTCATGCTGGATAAAGTTATTTTAAACTTTATTTGAATTTGATATTGTTATTACGATGACATGGAAACAGTGTATGATGACGTAAATTATATTATTTGTAAGTAAATGACTTGTTTTTTACTATTATAAATGATTCTGAGAAAACTGAGATCCCTTAAATTACTTCTTAAAGTACATCTCAGTTGAAACACATAAAGCATCAAAAAGAAAACAGTTTTTTGTTAATAATGCGAAATAAAGTATTAAGAGCAGGCTTCAATTATTAAAAGAGTATTGGGTGAAAAATACCTTTAATATTTTGCCATGACACTTGGCATATGTTTCACGAAATAAAAACACTTTTTATTTACAGTGTTCATTGTAAAAAAAATAAAACGAAAAAATTTAGTAAACATCGTAGCGGTAAAAGCAAAACAAAACATATGTATAATATATATTGTGTTCGTGTTAATCACATGTTACATGTGTCACTTTATACAGAAGCTCGTGGCTCGACGCTCGATGTCCAAACTCCAGGGTCGCTTGCTTCGTCCATTAACTAGGACTATATACACAAAAAGCTTATATGTACAGCATTGTTAGATGCGGAAATACGCGCAAATTATTTCACGGAGTTAAATTTTGAATTTATAACAAAAATTGGTTAGATAATGCGCGTCCATCTGCGACTTAAACACGCGCATAGCTTCCTGTTTTTGTCTGATGCGATACCGGATGTGATATTTCACGTGAAATGTAACTCGCAAAGGATCATTTGACATACAATAGTGACTTTATACGACGATCTATCACTAACAGGGCGGAATCGTTACTGCGGTAACCGCTACGATTGTGTGAAGCAATTTATTATAGTTTAATATTTCGCTTGTCAACTTAAATTTATCCTATGTGATAGTAGTTTTCACCCGATCTCATTGTGATAAAGAGATGAAACAAAGAAACACTAAATTAATGGATTAAAGTGCGCGACGCGAGCTCGCTGCCTGTGTCTATGTCTTACTTTTGACGACCAGCTTTGCTGAGGTCTCGACTTGACCGGCGGCTGTAGTAGCACGGCAGGTAAAGATGCCTGTATCCTCTTCGTACGTGTTGCCGATGAGGAGAACAGCGTTGTTTCCTTCGTGAATCATCTGTAAACATACAAAATCGGAACATGAATAATTTTAAAATTAGAATGAAAAAGCAAGTAAGTTTTAGTAATATAATAAAAAAGTTGATTTTTTTCCTCTAAGATATACTTACTTGAAAATCAGGAGTTTCGGGAATTAATGCCCCTTCACGAAGCCATTGAACTGTAGGTTTGGTTTTGCTAGTGATAAGAGTTTTAAATTGTGCCGGCTGTCCCTCATAAACTACAATGTCGCGTAGCTGTGTCAGTGTAGGTAAATTATCAGCTTGGTCGGGCTGAATTACTTTCAGCTTTGCGGCCACAGTAACTCTGCCAGCGGAATTGTAAGCGATACATTTGTAATCGCCTTCATCTTCAGGGAAAGCTTCAGATATACGTAGTGAATAATCATCGGCTGTTCTAGACATTTGAAAATATTTTGATGGTTTTATTAGTTTATCACCTTTATACCACTGGACAGTTGGCAAAGGTTTGCCTACTATTTTACATCCAAATTCAATAGCTTGCCCTTCAGCGACAATTCTGTCTTTAAGGGGCTCAATAACTTGAGGCGGTGAATTAGCAACACTGGTTTGAACTTTCGGTTTTTCTTTAGTAGAAGGTGCAGTAACTAAGCATTCTGCATCACATCTTGCTTCACCAGCACTATTTATTGCAACACATTCGTACTTTGCTGAATCTTGAGGATAAGCTTCGAGAATAAGAAGAGTATATGTACCATCCTCTTCCAAAATCTTATTTTTAATATCAGGTTGAACTTTCTTGCCGTTTTTCAGCCAATACACATCTATTGGCTTAGTCCCTGTGACTTTCGTATCAAAGCGTACTAACTGACCGGCAGTAACATTAACATTTTGCGCTGTTAAAGTAAAACTTGGTGGTATGATACCACCTCTGCCTTGACGCCTGCGTTCTTCCACTACCAAATTAGCACTGCATTTGGCAGTACCTCCCCTATTTTCTGCTACAGCTGCGAATACAGCCGAGTCTTCAACAAAGACTTGTCGTATAATAAGTATAGATTTGGTACTGAAAGTGTGAATTTGGAAATCGGGAGAATTTTTTATTGGGAAATTTTCTCGGTACCATTTTATAGAAGGTAACGGGTCGCCGTCGAATTCAACCTCAAATCTTGCTTGTTCATGTTCAAATACACGACAGGGCTGCATTTTTTTTGTAAAGATAGGAGGAGTACAAGGTTTCACCGGTCCCTCTACAACCCGTTCGTGAGTTTGACCCTTATGTTCAACCTCAGTAGTTTCAGTTGAAGTAATTTTACGCGTAATTTCAGTATCGCCGACAATTTCTTTTTGTATTTGTTTCTGTTTTGCAACATGTACCTCTTTGCCGTGTATAACAGATTCTGATTGTTCTGGAATTCGTTGCTTGAAAGTTTTCTTTTGAACAACCTTTTCAATAACTTCTTCAGTCTGTTCTCTGTAAAGATAAAAAATAAGAAATACAAATTCTACTTGTAATAGTTACGTCACATAAATTGATGCTACAATAAACAATTGTTTAATAAAAATTATTTCATTGTTAAAAATTACTTACAAATTGTCTTCGTATTTTTGGGCCATTGATTTTGCTACAGAACTACTAGTAACTTTTTCTCCCGGGATGGCATATTGATGAGTTGATTCTCTCAATCGACTTTCTTTAACTACTTGCTCGTTTTCTAATTCCTGAAGCTTGTTGTAATATTCTTCGCTCTTCTTCTTCTTTACGGTTTGTTGCCATTCTGTCTCTGGCTCTTTGATGACTTTTTGCTTTAATTCTGGACGATGATCAATCACACCTTGACGTTGCATAACTTGTCTTTCTTCAAAAGTTTTTTCTAATTCTGTTTCAGTGCGCTGATATTGTGTTGTTTCATCATACCAAGCTGTATACATATGATTTATACGTAAGTAACTTTTATTTATTATTCGTTCCTTTTATTACATCATTCTTCAACATGTTAATAACATACCTTAAAAGTATCCGAAGCTAAGCCAGTGAAAGCAGTAAAGCCAGTGAAAGATTTAGCAGCACATCATCTTAGGAATTCTGGTTAGATTGATTGGTAACGGGAAGCGAAAGGAATTTATATTGTGCTTAAGCGGTGTGTAGGTGTGTACTTTAATAAGTCAGTAATATTTGTTAAAATAGCATGTGCCAAGCATTGCCTATGAAATATACCTGTTGCAAGTAGCTTAAGCTTAATTATATATTGATATAAATGTGTAACATTTGTCTTATAACATATAAAATGTAGGTAGTAAATAATATGCTTACGTCGTGGCGCATTTTTAAGAACACTTCTATAATCGTCATGTCTCGGTACCACTTTAAGTTCGGTCGTGGCCACTGCTTCTCCAACGGAACTTCTAGCTATTACCTCTATTTTACCAGTATCATATTGCCTAGTCTTCGGTATGTCAAAGTGGTACATTCCATCGTATGTAAGTTTATATCTTGAACCCTGTAAAATTTTATTTGTAAAATACCTTGAACGATAATAGAATTTATAAATAATATATTAATTGAAAATATATGTTTAATTTACGTTCACAATAGTATTTCCATTAATGAGCCACATCACACGTGGTTTAGGATGGCCAGTTACACGACAACAAAACCGTGCCCACTCTCCTTCCTCAACAGTCACTGGTTCAGGTTTGCTGACGAAAACAGGAGCACATCGTTCTTTTGTTTCTTCTATTACTTGCTCTGGTAAGCTGTACAAAAACAGTTAATCAATTTATTTATTATTTTTTATAATACGAATAAGTAAATAAAATAATAAAAATAGTAAAACTTTATAGAAAACATATATAAATAATACTTACACTTGCCACGATGCTTCCATTTCACGAATTTTTTCTATACTCTTCATATGCTTTGGTAATTGTGAATCATAAACAATGCCGGGTTTGCCAGCAGTTTTAATTACAGCTTTTGTTTCGTCCATACCATATAAATTCGTAGCACGACAAAGATACTCTCCGCTGTCTTCGGGATACACCCATCCGAAATTCATTGCCACGTAACCAAAATCATAAATAGGAGTAAATCGATTTTCTGAAAAACGAAGCGATAATTTAGTTCTCGTCGTTCACATTTCCATGTTATTTACTTTCAATTTTATTACTAGGACTTACTATGTAGAAGCGGCTTGCCATTGAAGAACCATTCAACTTTCATATTAGGATCTCCTACCGGAGCTAGCTGACATTCGAATTTAGTTGATTCCATCTCAACTAATGTAGTCTGACTTTGAATTTGAGTTACAAATCGCGGAGGTTGCTTTTTGTCGACATCATAAAGATCATCTTCTGTCAGAAAAACTTCAGACGTGTACTTTTTAATTGTTGCTTCCATTTGTGTTAAAGCTTCAGATTTTTTCATACCTCTAGGTACTTGGTTTTGTAGAATAATATCGGGCAAACCTGTTGTAAAAAAGATATACTTGTGTCATCACACACAGATATGTATAATATGAAGGCATACATTAAAAGAAAATCGGCAATATATAGTGTAATAGTGGACCTTGCAGACAACGTTTTATTTTACGTGCTAGGTCCATATGTAGTGCGCATTAAATTGCCTAGTTAAAGTTGATATTAAGCAGACATGTAAATTTTTTTGTTTAAAAAAATTTCAAAGTTACAAAAATTTTATAAAAATAGCTGCTTCTGTGCCATAACGACTAATGAGCCGCTTGCCTTGTAACATGGAAGTCCTTGATTGAGGAGCACACATAGTTTTGGTTGCTTAACGTAATGTATAATGTAATATTTTAAAATAGACACGTACGTTTGCATGATACTGTTGCTTTGGTTGTATCTTCCCCAAAATCATTAACAGCGCGGCAAATATATTCACCAGAATCCTCGGCATACACATACAGAATATCAAGTGAGACGAAACCCATATCATATACCGTACGGAATCTGTGTCCTGTTGGTAATAGTTTACCATTTCTATACCATTCAACACGTAACTTTGGATCTTCTTTAGGTTCCACACGGCACTCAAATCGTATTGATTCCGATTCTTCCACAGTATGTGATTGTATTTGAGTAATAAATCTTGGCGGAGTATTAACAACGTGATCTTCTTTAGGTGCATCATTAATGCGTCCCCTTTCAAGTTCTTTAATTTTTTCACCGCTCATACCTTGCGGCAATTGTGATTCTAAAATAACATCTCGTTTTGTGCTGCACGTTATTTTCGCAGTAGTTGTTGCTGAACCCCATTTATTAGTAGCACGACAAGTATATTCACCGACATCACGGGTATACACATAATCAATATCTAGAGCGATGAATCCAAAATCATTTAACATGTGTACTCGAGAACCTGTTGCAAACGGTCTTCCATTATGGAACCAATCGATTTTCATAGTAGGATCACCGACAGGTTCAACCCGGCAATCGAAATGAATAGGACCGCCTTCAGGAACATCAAGATTGTCTTTAATTTCAACCGTAAATCTTGGTGGGTTAGGTTTTTCATCTTCCACAGTTATTTCTTCACGTTTGTAAAGTGTTTCTTCTAATTTTTGGATGCTTTCCGTTCCTGTCTTAAAGTGGGATGGTAGTTGAGGTTCTAAAATTATTCCTTGTCTACCTTTAACTTGAAGTTTACACGAAACTGTTGCTTCTCCATGCTTGTTAGTAGCTTTACACGTATAAAGTCCAGCGTCGCGTTGATACACTCCACCAATTTCTAATATAACAAAGCCGAAATCGTTAATAGTCTTTACTCTAGAGCCTGTTAAAAGAGGTTTTCCGTTATGAAACCATTCAACTCTCATACTCGAGTCGTTTACAGGAATTAAACGGCATTCGAAGTGGGCTGAGGAATTCTCCGACAAAATAAGATCAGATGGAGTAGTAATAAATTCTGGCGGATTGCCACTTTCAGTCTCTGGGGATAAAGCTTCTACATTACCCGTGTATCCTTCGAGAACAGCAATTTTATCTATAGTTCCTTCCATACCCTTTGGTAATTGTGATTCCAAAATAATGTTCCTCTTCCCTTGCACCTTCATAGTAGCTGTAGTAACAGCTTCCCCATAGTTGTTGTATGCTCGACATAAGTACTCTCCGCAATCTTCAGGATATGTAGGTGATATCTCAAGGATAACAAAACCGAAATCACAAAATGTTCTAAATCTTGACCCAGCTTTTAAAGATTTTCCGTTCCAGTACCACTCCACCTTAAAAAAATGTCACATATAAGTGATGAACTATTAGCATCACTAAAGCCTAAGAAGTATTTTATTACTTAAAATATAAATGTAATAAATACATATATATATATATATATATATAAATATATATAAATGTATTCGAATGAGTTTCTTTGTTTGCCAATCAAGTGAAAACTACTGAACGTACCGACATGGTAAGTTGACCATTCGACTCGGAATGTTTGCTATTAAAAATAAATAATAAATAATAATAATAATAATTTTTTTTTTCAATTTATTTTTTGTATTTCATTGATCCTCCATCATTTTATTTCTTATCAAACATTTTCATTTCGTATTATTTATACAGTTGTTATAGTAACGGTTGCTATGGAAAGACCTTTACGGTTGTAATTGCTCTAAAGCAATATTTCGGACAAATTTCAATCCTATTTTTATATTACGGCCAGCTAAGTGAGCGGGAAACATTAGTACTATATAAACATGTTCTTCCTTTAAATCGAACTTAAAAAATAAACCAGTGTTTAAAAGTTGTACAGGATAGCTTACACCATAGCAGTTTAACAACATAGAAATTACCTTCTCAACATTAAGCTGGGGCTACTTACGATTTTATGATATGTGCAAATATGAACCAATAATAAACTGAAGTGATGAATCCAAAATCATATCTAACTTCATCATAACTTTACTTACCTTCAAATGTGGATCATCAGTTGGTGTCAGCCGTGCTTCAAAATGAGCATTCTCTCCTTCTCTCAAGTTTTCAATATTGGACAAAGGTACAGTAAAGACAGGCGCTTTCCCACGTTCTTCATCAACTGTTGTTTCTCTTTTTCGTATCATAGAATCTTCTAATGTTTGCAGCTTTTCTAACCCTCCTTCCATGCCCTGAGGTTACGGAAATGTAACTTTTATATCTCTACGATAGTACTTTTAATGTTTTGCTTTGACAGTAGCAGTTATATCACGCGAATTTTATTGCGTGCTTTATATTATAATCAAAGTATTATAGTAACATAATGATAAGAAAAAACCGTATTTGTCAGAAAAGATAACTACTACAAACTCATTAACAACACTTACCCGCGGGAGTTGCGAGTCCAAGATCAAATTCTCTTTCGACGTACACTTTAGTGTAGCTTTTGTAGAATCGCGGCCCAATTTATTTGTTGCAATACATTCATATTCTCCTGAATTTTCTTCATAGCAGTACAAGATATCCAAAATCACGATTCCAAAATCGTGGAAAGTTCTATACCTATGTCCATGTGGTAACTTCTTGCCATTGTAGTACCATTCCACCTTCAGGTCTGGATCATCTACTGGAATTAACCTTGCTTCGAAGTGTGCACTTTGGCCTTCCACTAGTTTTGTTACATCTTGAATTTGGGTGATAAATTTAGGTGGTTCAGCAGAAGGCGTAGCAGGAATTTGTTGTTGTACTCCCTGCAGATTCTCTAACTCTCTGATCTTAGCTAGTGAATCAGGTTGCAGACTATCAAGATAAACTCCTCCTTTGCCATAACAAGTAATTGTAGCTTTGGTAAAGTCCTCACCGTAGTTATTGTATGCCCTACAAACATATTCACCGGTATCATGATTTTGTGTATATGCAATATCCATGACGACAAATCCAAAATCTGAAACTGTTTTTATTCTTGTTGAATGACGTAACGGTTGTCCATTGTGATACCATTCTATTTTCATATCGGGATCATCCACAGGAACAACTGTACATTCGAAGTGAGCTGATTGACCATCTTTAAGACCTTCAATATTCTGTATATGTGTAGTAAAACGAGGCTTTTGACCTTTACTTTTATCAACGCAATTTAATATACAGCTTATTTCGGCTTTACCCCACTTATTTGTTGCTCGACATGAATATTTACCCGAATCAGAAGTTTTGGTTCCGAGTATTTCTAGAACCACTATTCCGAAAGCATAAACAGTTCGTATTCGATGACTAGCTTCGATAGCTTTTCCATTGTAGAACCATTCAATAACCATACTTTGATCTCCAGTTGGTATGAGAGAAGCTTCATAATGTGCGATTTGGCCTTCACCTATGTCAAGAATGTCTTCGAAATCGGTTGTGAACTCAGGTGCTCTACCTATATCATCATCTGTTTTATGACTCGGCTCTTTACGAAGAGAATCCTCCAGGTTTTGAATTTTCTCAAGTCCTTCGGCGCCTTTAGGATGCTGTGTTTTTTCGATCAGATTTTCCTTACTTGTACAACGAACCGTAGACGAAGTAAATGCCTCACCTTTTTTGTTGTATGCTTTGCATGTATAAATACCACTATCACGTTCGTATACATCAATTAAATCTAATGTAACAAATCCAAAATCACTAGTGATTTTAAATCTTGAACCTTGCTCTAAAACTTTACCGTTAAAATACCACTCTAGCCTTAAGTTAGGATCGTTTTTCGGTTCTACTTGTCCTTCGAAATGTAGTGCTTGCCCCTCTGTTAAATTATTTTCAGGAGATATAGGAACAACCCATTCCGGCGCTGGATATTCAGTTTCAGGTAAGGATGTCCTTCTACCTTTAGCAAGTCTAACTTCTTCAGCTTGTTCTACAGCTTCGAGACCAGCTTTTCCTTGAGGATGCTGAGTATCAAAATATATTTGTTTATCGCCGGTACATCGCAAGGATCCTGTAGTAGTGGCAGATCCTTTAGAATTAGTTGCCTTACATGTATAAATACCAGAGTCTTCTTCATAAGTATGGTTAATATCTAACGCCACATAACTGAAATCATGGGTGCTTTTATATCTAGTCCCCGAAGGAAGTGTTTTATTATTAAAGAACCATTCTATCTTTAGTGTAGGATCCCTTGATGGTTCAACGTTACATTCAAAATGAATGTTATCACCTTCTTTACATACAATGTTATTAAGATGAGATATAAATACTGGTATTTCATAGGTAGGTTCTGGTGATTCTGGTTTTGCGAGTTTAGGTTGCTCTAATGCTCCAATTCTATCCAAAGATTCAGGATGTAAGGATTCCCCAAGTAACCAGTGTCGGTCTTCAATTTTAATAGATGCTGTTGATACTGCCTCACCAACTAGATTAGTGGCTTTACAAGTATATATTCCTGAATCATCAATTCTCAAAGAATTAATAGAAAGGGTAACCAACCCGAAGTCAAATGTGCTTTTTAATCTAGATCCAGTAGTTAAAGAAACACCATTTTTAAACCACTCAATCCTTAACTTTGGATCAGTTCTCGGCTCTACTTGGGCTTCTAAATGTACGTGTTGTCCTTCAATTAAATTGTCATAACTCTTCAAGTGGGTGGTGAAAATTGGTGCTTGTTGAACTCCCGTATCAATAAACATTTCAGGAACTTTATTCATAGCTGCTTCTTTCAATTGTATCTGTTCCCATGATTCAGGCCTCATAGTCTGGTCAAATATTGTAGACTTTGTCTTGATCTTAAGCGATATTGAAGAAACTGTACTACCGGCTTTATTAATTGCTTTGCACATGTATAAACCTGCATCTTCGGCTACGACCGAGTTAATATCTAAAGTAACAAAACCGAAATCATGTGTTGTGCGGAACCTTGAACCTGAAAAAAAAATCAGTAAATAAAATACACCCAAATACACTATATAAAAATTGCATTATTTTTTATTTATAAGATATTTATGACAAGATTTTTTTAGTTTGCTTACCCATTTTAAGCTCTACTCCATTAATGTACCATTCAAATCTCATACTCGGGTCTCCAACAGGAACTACACGAGCTTCGTAATGAGCATGTTGGCCTTCCCATAGTTCCGAAGGCCCTGTAAGCACTTGCGTAAATATTGGTTTTTCGAATTCACGTTCTAGTTCTTCGGGCTTTTTAGCTTGCGGCTCTTCTAATCTTTGTATTCTCTTCATTCCTTCAGGATGTTGTGTCTCTAATTGAATAGCTGCCTTAGCTACAAAAAAGTATAAAAACACTTTTTATATCACTAGGATTTCTTTTGCATTTGTTATAAATTAGTTTTTATACATTTATATTTTTATGATATATTATATAATAGTTGTTTCCTTGGGACAAAACATCTTTATCTCCATTACCTCAGTGATATTACAAGTAAATTTCAACACTCTTAAACAGGATCACAGTATTGTTTCCATAATTAGAGCTTGCGATAAAATATCACCTATTTGCCGTCTCCGACAAAAGAGACATACCTCCAGTAATACATAGTATGGCTATATATTGCACACGCTACATGCACTATTAATTAAACTGTGATTATATTTGATTTTTTCTGTATTTCTATATTACACTATCAAGTTTAAACCTTTATCTTTGAAAACTTTGGACAATATTGAACCATAAAATTAGCAAGTTTATGTATTTTTTCAAGGAGAATAAAATGAATTATAAATTTCTCCACATTGGAACACAGTGTTAACTTGTTCGATATGCAAGCAATCCTCATGAGAGTAGTTATGTAACAAATATATATTATAAATATAAAGAGATATTATAAATATATCACGACAGAACGTCAGCGAGGTATCAATTATTAGTGAATAAAAATTTTTACTTGTACGTACTTTTAATCCTCATAGCAGCAGTTGTAACAGCTTCTCCTAATAAGTTAGATGCTCTACACATGTACACGCCTTCGTCTTCATCTCGCACATGAGTAATGGTCATAGATACGTAGCCAAAATCATGACTCTTCGTTATTCTTGAACTATCTTCGATAAACTTTTCATTGCGGAACCATTCTACTTTCAGTGTTGGATCACCAACAGGAATAAGCCTGCAGTCAAAGTGAGCGGTTTGACCTTCTTGTATGTTATCTATATTTTGCAAAGGTTGCGTAAATACAGGCCGTTGCCTAGTAACTGGTTCAGGTATCTCAGGTCGTTTGAAAGGTGCTGCAGACTCTAATTCCTTAATTTTTTCTAAACCTTCAGGACGTTGTGATTCCGATATTATACTACCTTTTGCGGTTACAGTCATAGAAATAGCTGAAGTACACTGTCCTAAAGCATTAATAGCTTTAACAGAATATTCTCCAGCATCTTCTGGTACACAATGTTGAATATCTAGTGACACATAACCAAAATCAAAAGTGATATGGAATCGAGACGCAGATTGCAAAGCTTTCCCGTTATGGTAAAACTCTATACGTAGATTGGGATCATGTACAGGTTCAACTTGACATTCAAAGTGAGCAGTTTGGCCTTCATACACATGTGTTGTTCCACGCAATTCTGTAACAAAACGTGGTGCAGACATTTTAGGTTCTTCTACTTCAATTCTAGTCGGATGTCCTTGAGCTTCAAGTTGTCGTATTTTCTCCAGGCCATTGGGATGCTGCGTATCCAAAATAATACTTCTGTGCCCTGCAATTCATAACAAAACATAAATAATTATCGAAAACAAGTTTATGTGGTTAATTTTTTCATATTTTTTAATAAATTCTTACCTGCAACCTTCAACGTGCATGTATTAACTGCCTCACCAAGTTTGTTTGTAGCCTTGCACATATAAGTTCCAGAATCTTCAGTGTACGCATATAATATGTCTAGTGCCACGTAACCAAAGTCATGTGTAGTTCTGAATCTATGACCAGTTTTTATTTTTTGTCCATTAAGGAACCACTCTATTTTTAAATCAGGATCATTAATGGGCTCCACTCTACATTCAAAATGAGCACGATCGCCTTCTTTAAGGTTTTCAAGATTTGTGAGGGCGGTTAAGAACACGGGTCTTTGTCCTGGCTGTTCTTCTTCTACTGGTTTTGGTCTCTCGTATTGTTCAAGCTCTTGGATCTTCTTAAACCTTTGCTCGTCCAAAGTATCAAGATACAATGATTTCTTAGCTAAATTAAAAAAATAAAATTGTGTGTAATCAAAATGTAGTATGTCCAAATCGATTAACTCGTAAAAACTCAAAATGACCTCCGTGAAAAATGGTTTAACAACTTTAGCAGAAATTTCAAACTTAATCATAAGTTTTCGTAATTACAAATTGATATTAGTAATTATGAAAGTATATACGCTGCATCAATAATGCAGCGTATGTACTGCGACACAATTGTTAGTTTTTCTTATAATTTTTTTTTTTAGAATTAATAAGCAGTTTCATTTTAAAGTTTAAATACTTACCATTCACTTTCACTGAGCTTGTAGTTACTGCTTCTCCCACCGCATTGGTAGCTTTACACATATATGTACCAGTATCTTCAGCATAAGCGTATAAAATATCTAATGCTACATATCCAAAGTCATAAGTCGTCTTAAATCTATGTCCTTGTTTTATAGGTTTTCCATTACAATACCATTCAACCCGCATAGTCGGATCATTTACTGGAGTGAGTGTTGCTTCTAGATGAATGGGCTGGCTTTCGAGCACTTCAGCATTTTTAATAGGTTTTCCAAATTGAGGTTTCTCAGCGATAAAACTTTCGTCATACGTGGCTTTTTTATACCTGTCCCCCTCTAGATACTGAATTTTTTCTAGTGCGCTTTCATGTTGTGTTTCTCTAATTATGGATTCCTTAGCTAAAATAAAAAACGAAACGTTATAAATTAAAAAAAAATTAAGATCCTGATGTCATATCGATGAAGACATGGACCTGCCTCTTCAAGTACTAGCATTTATATACAGTTACCGGCCACTATCCACCTCATTGCGTTTTCTTATTATTTAAATAAAACAAATATCACCTGATTAGTAGTAATACGCAAGTCCGCAGCAAGCGAAACACTATATAAGAAAAATATTTCAACACCATGTCTTATTAAACCAGATGTTATGGTACACCCTCGAACAGGTTCCCGCGATGTCGTGGCAGTGGGACTTAGTAGCTATGGTTTGTTCAACCACGGTGAAGCTAAGAGGAAACTACTGGACCGTCTCGAGATGGCCTGCGGGGACATGTTTGTACTGCCCTTCTCAAACGAGCTAGAGTTACGAAGGAAGAGGAGTGTCGGTATTGCGATTTGCCGCTCTCTCTGCCCTCCACGACTAAGCAATGCTACACCGCTGTTGCGGCCGTGGCAGGTCCAGGGAAGAAGAGGTTGTAAGTATTGCGTTTGGCCGCTCTCTCTATCCTCCGCGGCCGTATAACGGTTAATGGCGGAATCCAAGACCAGATCTGCAGCAGGAAGTCCCGAGAGTCATCTCTCTTGGCTCCTATGGCCTCTGGGTGATGAATTCAGTGGAATCCGTTGCCCAGGTGATGGTAAAAAGCCGAGAAGAGGGTGCGCTCTATATTCCAGCGCGCCCTAACAGAGGTGGAAAGAGGGTGTTTTTCCTCACTAGGTGGGTCTGCAAAGTGCAGCCGGCGCTGGCGGGGCCGCGGAGATGTGCGAAAGCGTTCCCTTGGCCCTGCCGTAAAGAATCGAAGGTGGAACATTGTAGCGATTTTAGTCGGTGCAAGTCCGACACATAAACTGTCTTCGCCCCCACCAGGGCAGGTATGTGAAGGCATTTTCCCCACGTAAAGCAAAAAAAAAAATCTTTTTTTGAAGGCTGCCCAACCTAAAAGCTGTGCATATTGGAAATTTAATCACGGCAGAACGACTTACACCTTATTCGAAATGAGTTTCTTAAACAGAACCTACTACAACAAAGATGTTCACTTTCGTTCATAAATACACAAGGTGGTCTAATTAAAGAATTGCGATGTCCTGTTTCTCCTTGGTACTTATATAATCCAAGAACTGTGCCATGCCATCTATCTATGCCATATTTATCCAAATCGTAGAATGATACAAACTAAAAAACCTCGCATGCTGTGAGCACGTGGCTGTTACATGTTGCCAAGGTACCGATGAGTAAGTGCCAAGCAGATCTGGATATTGTTAAGTCGTTCTTTGGTCAGCGTTGTGGATAAACGCCGATTTGGTTTCCATTCAGAAATCACTAAGCACGAACTCCATCAGTGCAGTCAATGAGAGGGCTGTTTAGTATGCTATATTTTATGTATGAAATACTTACATTGAACCTTAAGATTAATAGACGAAACAGCTTGTCCCAAATTATTAATAACTTTACAGGTGTATTCACCCGAATCTTCGCCATAAACTGTGAGTATATCAAGAGCTGCAAATCCAAAATCGTAAGCAGTACGATAGCGATGGCCACTTTGTAAAACTTTTCCATTAAAGTACCATTCCACACGCATGTTTGGATCAGGGTATGGTTCGATACGACATTCATAGTGGGCACTTTGGCCTTCGATTAATTTTACGGGTCCATTCAATTGAGTAACAAATCGAGGCGCTTGATTGATTGCTAATTCTACATCTTCTTTACGTTGATAACGCGAAGAATCTTCCAATTGTTGGATTTTTTCCAGAGCCGATTCATGTTGTGACTCTAGCTGAAGTGATGCTTTTGCTTGAAAGTAAATATATAGTTCTAATTATATTCAAATTATAACAGAAATATTAAAATGTATTAAAATTTATTGTATATACTTACATTGCACAAAAAGAGTTGAAGAGGTTACTGCTTCGCCCAACTCATTTACAGCACGACACATGTACGTTCCAGAATCTTCCGGGTTTACATACTTCATATTCAGAGCTACATATCCAAAGTCATGCATTGTAGTAACACGATTTGCTAAAAAAAGTATTACCATAAAATTTTGTAATCTTCTTAAATACAATGGTTTTATGTTTTAAAATTTGTCAAAAAATACTTACAAGCTGCAATAGGTACACCGTTTCGTAGCCATTCTACACGCAGTTTAGGATCACCGACAGGAATGAGTCTGGCTTCGAAGTGTACAGCTTGATTTTCTGCTACTCTCATATCTCTCATAGGCATAGTAAAGACTGGAGCTTGAGTTGTAAATTCATCATGAGTAATAGATTTTTGTTGACGCGATGTCTCCAATTGATTTAATCTTGTAAGAGCTCCTTCATGTTGTGATTCTAGATAAATTGACTTCTTGGAATGCACTGTTGCATTTCCAGAAGTTACAGCTTCTCCCAAAGCATTAATGGCGCGGCATGTATAAATTCCGGAATCTTCTGGCAAACATGACAATATATCAAGGGCCACAAAGCCGAAATTATTTGTTTCAGTAAACCTTGATCCACTTTTTAGAGGTTTATTATTATGATACCATTCGACCTTCATTGAGGCATCAGAGACTGGTATAAGACGACATTCAAAATGAGCACGTTGCCCTTCTTTAATTTCAACATTCTTTAGTGATGTTGTAAATATCGGTGCTTGAGTGGTGACTTCATCAATTGTATCAGTTCTGGAATATTTAGATCTATCTTCTAGAACCTGTATCTGCTCAAGTCCAGACTTGTTTTGAGATGCTCTGATGATATCAGCGGTACTTTGACAAGATAACTGACAATTGACTTCATCGCTCCCAACAAGATTTACTGCTCTACAAGTGTAAATTCCGGAATCTTCGGCGATTAAATCAATTATATCTAGTGCCACATATCCAAAATCATGTATTGGTCTAAATCTATGACCTATAGTTACCGGTTGCCCATTTTTAAACCACTCAACCATTAAATTAGGATCGGTTACTGGTTCTAACTTACATTCAAAATGAACATGACGGCCTTCTTTAACGTTATCAATAGATTTTGGTTTCGTAATAAAGCGAGGTTTAATATTAAAGGATTCATCGATAACATCAGATTTTTTATAACGAGAAGAATCTTCTAAATTTTGAATTTTTTCCAAACCAGACGGATGTTGTGAATCTAAAATTAGGTCCTTTTTCGCTAATACACGTAACGCACATGATGTTACAGCTTCGCCGAGTTGATTTGTAGCTTGACAAGTGTACACGCCAGAATCTTCAGGATAAACACTCAAAAGATCAAGGGCAACGTAATCAAATTCATATGCAGGTCTAAATCGATGTCCCGTCTTAATTGGTCTACCATTGCAAAACCATTCAACTTTCATAGTAGGATCACCAACCGGTTGCAATCTACATTCCAAATGAACGTTAGTCCCTTCAACAGTTTCAATATTATGCAGAGCACGAGAAAACTGAGGTGCTTGCATTACAGTAATGTCTTCTTGTTGAACTTTTGATCTTCGAGCAGAATCTTCGAGTTGCTGTATTTGCTCAATTGCTTGTTCGTTTTGTGTATCTGTTAATATGTCTGATCTTTCTATTACGCGTACCATAGAAGAAGTGTGAGCAGATCCTAAGTGATTGACTGCCCTCACTGTATACTCTCCTGAATCTGCAGATGTAGCGTGAATAATATCTAGAGCTACGAAACCAAAATCATAGTAAGCTCGAAAACGGGACCCTACAGTAACTGCTCTTCCATTGTGGTACCATTCTACTCTCATGGTAGGATCGCCCATTGGTTCTAAACGGCATTCTAAATGAATATTCTTTCCTTCAGAAACCGGTTTTGGATCGGACAAAGGTTGAATAAAGACAGGCTTTGATTTCGAAATTTCTTCTATATGATACATTGGCTCCACGAATTTGGATTCTTCCAGTTGTCTAGTTTTTTCATATAATCCTCGATGAATGCTCGATGTATCAATACTAGCTCTCGCTGCAATAAAATAAAATGAAATGTTTAACATTTTATTCAAAATTATAACATATTACATGAATATATAAATACTTACTTTCTACGGTCATTGATGCACTCAATTGAACTTCTCCTGACGCATTACGGGCTATAACGGTGTATATTCCAGAATCGGTCGATCGAACTCCTGTAATATCTAATGCAACATATCCAAAATCGTAATATGTTTGGATTCGGTTAGCAGATTTAATTAATTTTCCATTAAAATACCATTCAATGGTCATAGTCAAATCGCTTTGTGGCTCTACCCTTGCTTCAAAATGAGCACTTTGACCTTCTACTATCTTATTAGTACCTTTTAAAGGTCCTAAAAATCGAGGTTTTTGAGTAATTTGTAATTCTTCTTCAGTACGGCTTAAATATTTATTTGAATCTTCTAAGTACTGAATTTTTTCTAAGCCTCCGGGATGTTGCGATTCTGCTATTATATCTTTCTTAGTAATTATAGTCAAATTAGCATTTGTTGTTGCCTGACCGATTGCATTATATGCACGGCATGTATAATAACCAGCATCATGGATAGTCACAGATTTAATGGTTAAAGCCACATACCCAAAATTGAAGAAAGTAGTAATTCTTGAGCTTGCTTCAACAGATCGTCCATCTTTCAACCATTCCACTTTTAATGTTGAATCTCCTACTGGCTCTAACCGAGCCTCGAAATGAGCAAATCCTCCTTCCTTGATATTTATTTGATCTTTAATTGGAGTCTTAAATTCAGGTTTTTGAGTACTTTCGGGAACTTCTTGATAGTATTTCTGATGTTGTAATTGCTGATACGCTTCCAGCTGTTCCGTCTTTTCTATGTATCTTTGTTGCTCAGGGATGCCGAGGTCAGCAGTAACGGTACTTCTGGCTGCCACTTTGATTATTGCGGTACTGACAGCTTCACCAAGTTTATTCACAGCTCTCACAGTATACGAACCTGCATCTTCAGCCCGTAGGTGCATGATATTAAGGGAGACGTAACCGAAGTTGAAGATTGACGTGATTCGCGAACTAGCTGTGATTGGTCTACCATCTTTATACCATTCAACTCTCATAGTAGAATCACTAACAGGAGTAAGTTGCGCTTCGAAATGAGCATTTCTTCCTTCCTGCAACTCACCAAGATCTTGCAAATGTCTAATAATCTGAAGCTTTTGCAATATTTGCTCCTCAACTACATCTTGGTGCTGGTATTTTGAATAATCTTCTAGTTGTTGTATATACTGTAAGCTTTCTGGATGTTGACTAGTTCTTTCAATAGTTGCTCTTGGTTTAACATATAGCATAGCTTGAGTTTCAGCCATACCCGTTGCACTAATAGCTCGACATGCATACTCACCACTATCCTGAATATTAAGACTGAGCATGTCCAAAGATATATAACCGAACCGAAATATTGATGTGAATCTTGAACCTGTAAATAATAACAACGTTGTTTATTATTACACATAAGTATATAAAAAAGTACTGTATATAAAAAACTACATTTAATTTGTACATACTTAGTATTAATTGTGTACGCGATTTGAGACTTGACTTTGAGACTGTTTGTTTTACTAAAATAATTTATAAGTTTTTGTGTTTCGTTTTTTGTTATTTTTTTGTTTTCGATTATCGGTAAAGAACAAAAACAATATTTATAAAAACAAAATGCCCTAAATTGTTGAGTTGATTTGTATTCCTGATTTATGACTTGGGTCTGATTATTAATTTGTTCTGTGAAGGTTAGTCAAATTAATCAACCTATGTTTATTAACATTAATTACAAAAAATTACTTACTTGCTTCTATGCTTTGTCCATTCTTTAACCATTCAATTTTCATGGAGGGATCACCCACAGGTTCTATTCTAGTTTCAAAATGAATTTTACCTCCTTCCATTTGTGTCACACTCTTAAGAGGAATTATAAATTGAGGTGGTGGGTAAATTCGGTCTTCCTCGCCAGGGGGAATATATGGCCGTGCCCTTTCTACGTGTCGCAAATAAATTATTTCGGGTCCGGGACCGGGTCTGAAATTTTTTTTTTATTTTAAACTCATCCTTATTTATTTTATTGCTGTTGTTTTGCATGTACGTTAAATTGACAAAAATTTTAAAAAACTATTTACGATTTACTTACTCTGGTGCAATAATTTTCGTTGGTCGAGGTAAATTCAGGCGTTTTTGTTCAGGCGGAGGTTCTTTATGGACTTCTATATAGAGCCTTGCCCGAGTAGCGGTGGAGCCTGCGACGTTCTGGGCTGTACACTGATACCATGCCGCATCCGACGCCTTAGCTCGTGGAATGTCCAGCGTCGAGGCTCCACCTTCGACATTAATTCGTAGTTCTGGACCGGGTATAATTGCTACACCATCCTTCTGCCAGGTGATCCGAGGTGTAGGTGTACCAACAGCGCGGGCATTAAGCGCAACTGGCTCGCCTTCGCGTACACTCAACGTGCTAAAACGCTCGACGAATTTAGGAGCCACAACCTGCTCTTTCTCAATAACATTTAAGCGGCATTGAAAAGAAGTTTCGCCGCTTTTATTTCGCGCTACACACTTAACTACACCACTATCACTAAGATCAACGTTAGTAATCATAAGAGCATGGTTTCCGGATTCATTGACTAAAATCTTATGATTATAATCGTCTCGAATCTGTTTATCGTTAATGAACCACGTGACTTCTGGGTAAGGTCTGCCAGTGACGCGGCAATCGAATCGCGTCATTTTCCCCTCTGTTACATCACGGTCCTGGCAGACTCGTACAAATTGCGGAGCGAGAGCTTTTTCGTTAATTTCATTTTTTTCTTTAGTTTCTGCATATTGATTATCTATAATATACTGCGCTTTATGATCTTGTACATAAGTATCTGCAGGAGATTCGACAACGAGATATGCTGAGGTAACAATGCATCCGTTGGGATTTTCAGCCAATAATGTATAATGTCCCGTATCAGACTTTTGTGTGTTCCTTACCCTAAGAGTTGTTTGATTATTGTTCGTAATTATTTCGTATTTGTTAGAATTCATCAATCTCTGACCATTTTTAAACCAAGTAACTCTAGGCCTTGGATTACCCGATAATTGCACTTGGAATTGTGCATCAGTTCCTACTTGTAACTTAGAGTTCCTTGGCTTTTGTCCTATTTTTGGAGGTGATATCCCACCAAGAGTTCTATCAATTTCAGTACTAACATGGATATCACTCTCTCCTTCATATCGCCTCGTTATTGATTCTCGAAATGAGACTTCTCTTAAAAGTCTATATTCAAATGTATCAACTTTAAAATCTTCAATGGATGAATAATCTGTACCGTTTGTATAAGCAACTTTTTGTGTCTGATGTTTCTGTTCTGTAGAATATCCTTGAGATCCATATGACTTATGTTCAACGCTTTCACTAACGTGCCGATAGCTTTGTTGTTGTGAGGCTTGGTGTGCGGGAACGGGAAAACCCTCTGGTTGAATGTATACTGAGCAAATTGCCTCACCATATTGATTGCGCGCTGTGCAAGTGTACTCTCCTTCATCACCGGGACCAATCTGCTTAATAAGCAATGAAACATCACCGGTTTGTTCATTGTAAATCATGCTATATTTATTGCACTCTACTAATGGGGCCTTCTTTCTTGTCCATGATACTACTGGTGTAGGGTTTCCTCTAAGCTTGCCCTCAAACTTTGCATTGCCACCTTGAGCAAATCTCGCATTTTTAAATATCTGTTCAAAAATTGGCGGAGACGGTTCTCCGTTTACGCCTGCAGTAATCGGGATACGATCGCTACCGCTTTCCACTGGAACAAAAAAATCTTCTTTGTAATAATGTTGTGCGATATAAAATAATTTTATAATTAATAAGGAATGTTATTTTAAAGTAGCGTGAGCAAAACGTGTGAATATATTCAAAAATTAAAACGCGAATCTTAAAACAAATATGTTACAGTTCTCCTGTGGAGAACGAGTGACTCATAGCTGTGACGGGACGCACGAGCTCTTTTTGCGCTTCTATTTTAGTAACCACTACAGGTATCGTGTTACACTCACCATTTTCGTCATACTACTTTATTAGAATTTTTTTTTGTAGAAATTGCATTAACGAACTTTAAAAGTATCAAAATATTTTTTTTTATTTATTTATTTGACAGGAAGCCAACATGATATGTACATTAAAATATAATGAGAATATAATTATAATAAAATAGTTTTAGTAAAATTTTTCCGTAATAATAATTAGTTAAATAAATCCGTTAAAGTAATTTAAAAACAATAAATCAGCTTAAACCATATAACCTTATACTCTTTAATGTAGGCATATTTTTTATATTTAGAAAGACTAAAATTTTTATTAACGTTCCATGAAACAAACTTTTGGATAGAAGTAATTAATTAAATTATTGTTTTGCAACAACCGCTTCTCCATTACATATCCCAAAAGAAATAAGTAATAAATAAGGCCCGAAAAAGGGAGGTATAACGACTGAAATAGCCACGCAACAGGTTTCCCCCTTGTCGTGCCGGAGGAGCTTAGTGCCGTGGCTGGGTCGCTCACGGTGAAGCGAAGAGGTACCTACCCGGCCGGCCCGAATTGTAGGGTCGGCCCGAGGCAGCCGCTCCAGGTTCGAGCACCAGTTTTAAACCACTAGCTCACCATGAATGCAACACGTAGGCTGCAGAGGGGGCTTTATGCTGCCCCTTGCAGCCTAGGGGAAGTCGCCAAGGGAGTACCCTCTGCGACTAAGCGGTGCCGCACCGCTGATGCGGCGGCGGTGGGGCCGCCGGGAAAGAGGAGTGTCTGTATTGCGATGCGCCGATCTCTCTATCCTCCGCGGCCGTATAACGGGTGGCGGCGGGCCCAACATCGAATCCGCCGCAAGAAACGGGGAGAGTTTTCTCTCTTGGCTCGCAGAGCCACTGGGTGACGGGTTCGGAGGAATCTGTTGCCCGCGCGACTACAAGAGGCCGAGAAGGGGGCGCACTGCATATTCCGGCGTGTCCCTACAGAGGGGAAAAAGGAGGCTTCTTCTCTCCCTCCCGAGGTGGGGCTGCGTAAGTGGCCAACGCCGGCGGGGTCGCGGATGGTGCGAAAACGTTCCCGTAACCCCGCCGTGAGGCGACGACGTGTAACATCGTGGGGGTTTTGGTCGGTGCAAGTCCGACATCACCTGTCCATGCCCCCGCAAGGACGGCTATGGGCAGGCATTTCCCCCACGTCAATAAAAAAAAAACGACCGATATACAACGTTGCCATTTTTGACTCAAATTTAAGATGTAATGACATTCTTTTTATATTACGTTATGTTTAGTTTATACATTTTATCAATATCTATATACCTATATATCTATGACTCATGGAATAAAATATGTATATTTAAAAATATTTCCCTACATTTTAATTTATAATTACAAGACCAAAATAGAAACATTGATTGTCAATAAAATTTTTCTTCGGTATATACAATATAGTCTCGGCTAAACTTGTTTGTTACGAAAAACACAAAACCTTTTTTAAAAAAAGAATGGTGTTTACATTCAGTAATTTTTGTTTATACGGATTTAAACAAGATTGTCATTCAAAAATTTTGCTTATTATCTGTTTGTTCTGTATAAGAACATATCTTGTAACACTAAACATTAAAAAAACCGCGTAAACCTTTACTACTAAGTTACGTGTGTTCATTAAAGATAATAATTTTTAAATTCAATAATAAAAGGTCGAGACATTTTATTAGCGGTTTAATAACAACTGTCCCAGGATTTTTTCAATTTTTTTTTATTCGTTAAAATGTAATTAATGCGCTAAGAATATAAAGATATAAGAACATTACGTTTTAATCAAACCGAATTTTACGTAGAACGCAGGTATCTAACTTTCTGTCTAGTAATGTAACAATTAGATTATTGAATGCAAAGTAAATTACATAACTGTGTTAGAATTCTAACCAATATAATACAATCATAGAAAGAAATGACACCGGGAATTGTGAAGTCAATAAGAAAAGGGATAACTCGTAACACTTTCATTTTAGTAGATTCATAGTGTTCACCAGAAAGATCTTCCTCCTGTGCTGTATTTTCCCGCGACAAGTAATATCGAATTTATCCTAACATAAAATCGATATATTGATGTGATTTAAAAAAATATACAGCAATATATATTTGTTATAAAAAAATTTGTTACCTGCTGATTAAATTAAACACAACACTGTGTTAATTATTAACATCAAAGGTTATACTAGTTTAAACTTAACACTCCAGAATAATTAACAAATATTTATAAGACAACTATTAGAGAATATATTTAATAAAGAAAAAAATAAAAAGTGCTAGTATGTGCCCTGCGTGCAGAAGTAAAAACCAAATAGTGCTATTCTTCGAGTTATTTCAAGAAGTGAATCCCACGGAAGATTATACGCAAGCTAATCTTATTCTATTATACATTATGATATTATGACATTCATTTCATTTCGCCACTACCTATAAATCGTTTCTTGGCAAATTGACTCCGTTATGGCATGTGTATAAATAGTCTTTATTCTATGTAAATAAGTTAAGAAAATAAAACGTTTTTCAAATAACCTCGTTGTAATCTCCGAATCCAACTATTACGAGAATGAAGAAGTCTAGTCTATTTTTCTAGTATAATCTGGTTTTTAGCAAAATGTTTTTACTGTGTACCAGAGGATTCCCAACAATACTAAACCAAACTCCCGAACCAAAATAAATTTTTGTATGTACATATTCTGTATAGACAACTTGATATCTCAAACACTTGCCGTTTAAAAATATATTAGGAAAATTCGACAATTTGAAACGTTTGACATCGTTAAGAAACAACTTTTCGCTTATCACTATTGTGTTTATAAGTTCGTTTGATTTCATTTCCCGTATAGTTTTCTTCGTTATAAGTATTTTTGTATGAAGTGTAACATTTAGATGTTGATAGCATTGAATCGAAATGGTTGTAAATTTTCATTGTTCACCCAATTCATTTTAAATATAGTGCCATTTGTTGACTGACCCTTTCTTTCATCATACATTATAGCTTCTCTTATATTACTTTAATTTAGGACTATGAATATTCATTTAAAATATTGTTCATAAATGAAATCATAATTTTTCATTTTTTTATATACACATAATTATCATAACAATAAGAATAATATTGTATGTGTATCTATATTCAACAAGTCGAAATTAACTTACACCTTTTTATTTTTAGGCATGCCAATTTGAATAAATTAATTCAAAATACGCACTGAATGCGAGCAACGCCGAGCCAATCAATGTGGAGATTTTCTGGAGACATACTATTGCATTTTTAATTTTGTTTTATATCATATTAGTTTAGCTGATAAAAAAGTTAATATCTATTATGAAACATTTCACTTTGAAAGTAAGATGCTAGCTCACTAGTATAGTAGGTTCCGGACTAAATATTTTTTACATTCGCCATGGATCTCTTTGACTGTACGTTTGTTATGAGGCTGACCATTTTCATTGCTAGGTCGTCTCTACAGGTGAAAATAATGTTGTGTATCTTGCTTCTTATAGACATTTTACGTAGTCACGTGTACGCCGAGGGCTAAGCCGACGCTTTACTACCTCCCTATGGGCCATAGCCTTAGCAAAGGCTGAGTAAAAGGTTCTATCCTTCCACAGTGACAAGAGATCTCGGCGCAATTCGTCCTATACCGAGCACTCTTTGTGCATATATTATACAATGACTTTACTGATACTTTATTGAGTTTAATGGTACCGCTATAACTGTAACGTTTTGCACTACGAAGTTTCATCAAGATTAGAACCTGATGCAGAGAGACATTTTCACCAAGATGTGCAATGACAAACAGTAAAACATACTAAACTGGTTAAGCGTAATAACTTTAACAGTATTACATTACATAACAGTAACTGTAAATAACCAACAGAAGGCGTGAGTTAAATTTGACATAATTGTTAAAACTATTTTTTTTTCTTTTAACTGTATGACATACAATGAAGCATTCATTACCAAAAAATTATACATTTCACATATATTATCATTTGAGAATGTTAGTAAAACTTATTTTAGCGATATCACAAAATTATTAACATTCTTATATCACGTAAAGTATGGTGTCCGACGATAAAAAGAATTTATGTGTTACATTACTGTTGTTGGTACTTCATAGCGGGAGATTGAAGCGAGGCATGCACCGCGACGCTCTACAGTTAACCAACTACGTTATAATGAGTGACGGTGTAACTACGCACAGTAGGAAAGCACAGGCAACAACTGAGATGTTCATCTAACTCTACTCGTTTCTGGACTTAGTATTGCAATTGTCAAATTGTCTTTGTTTAGTATCTGGCACATGAAGCCCTGTGAAAGTTGATTCAATATAATAAATGTTATAAACAGATTAAATGCACAACTTACACACTTATGCAAACGCCTGTTAATCATCAGCTAATTGAGAGATCAAAGAAAAGTGAATGTTTTTACTGAAATTCGAGTATTACGCCGTAACAATTGAATGATGCCGCGACCAGAGAGTGAAACGCGACATGTTTTTTCACTTGCTTCTTTTGGCCGCAACTAACTGCTATTATTCCGTTATTCTCATGCAAAAGATAAAATGGAAAAACTATAAAAAAAAACCTATAATTCTTAATAAACAGTCTCTGAGACTACTCGTGATTTAATTAAAAGTTTATATTAAATCCTTCCACAGTCCGTCCAGCTCTTTTCCGCAGTCTTTTCGTATGTGATTATTTTTCGAATTGATGTGGTTAATATTAAAATTTTTTATAAATGTTTTGTTTTGTGATGACAAAATAAAATTGGATAAAAATCTTATAAAATTTTACTTTGAACCACATCTAAAAAAATCATGAGCAATGTGATAGAGTTACATTTAGGTTTAATCAAAAATATAATTACACATAAATTGATCACTTAATCTACTTTATATACTTTAGATAGATATTTTTGACTTTTGAAAATATATAAGGTTATCTGATTTGTAAAGGAGTAAGATTCAGTAATAGTGTATACATATACGGAATCGTCTATCATAGACCACCTTTGTCGTGTTTCACAAATAAATATTATTGTAATAATTTTTCTGCTAAGATAAATATAATTATAAAATGAAAGTATAATAAACCCTAAAACGAAAATTTATCGAACAAGTAGCTGCCTAGTATAATTTATTTCACCAGTCGTAACAGAGGTGAGTCATACACGTTTATGTCATTCGATATACATACATCACACATTGTAAATTTCTTAATTTCTTTTTTGGGCTTTAGTTTGAACAACTGCTTTGTCATATACTTGTAACATCAATGAGTTCTTATATGTGTCATTAGAAATTGGAAGTAATAAAGGCGCATGGGAAAGATTATACCTATATTAACATTGAAATTTTTATGCATGAAAAAAGTTCATTCCCATCATATGATGTGTAAGATAATATTCTTTTGCTTTTAATCCATCTCAGATAATCATACACTATTATAATACGTTTTCGTAACAGGTTGCTAAAAGCGGTTTCACCTGCCATACTGTGGTACATTGTTTCTTATTGACAAAGTTTATTCATCGGCGGTCACATTACTATTTTTTAGTCATTTATATTAAAAAAGATAAAAAGAACTCTATATCATACTCAATAAATTTTGTAACTCTGCTATAAATATTACTATCCGTTGTATAATATTAGTGTTTAATTAGTAAGTAGTATTATAATACAAAACTATCAGTGACGCGTTTGCTAATAATTAACAAAACTAAATTTTACAATGCCAATACAAAACAATAATTTTTTAACGGTACCAAAATAAAATGTGACATAAATCGGGAAAAAAAAGATAACCTTATGACCTAAATTTAACTACGTACATACGGCCTAATTTAATTGTGACGAGGTTTTATAATAATAAAAATGGATCCTTGAACGGAAAACGTATTTGTCCCGACCGCCATATACAGGTACGAGTTTAATCCTTATAAGTAAACAAGTTTTCATGTGTGTATGTTCGCGCTGCAACCTTAATTGAGAGACGACTGAACTCGCGCGACGATAACACCGGTCGGTTTGCCATTTAGGATTTAAATATTGCATAAAAAGTATAGAAATCGGGGTCGAAACTGTACCGTTTGATGTTGCCTTGACTACCGTGCGAGTTCTTTTATATGAAGCACAATGTAATACAATTCGCGATAAATCGAAAAATCTGCAAGCGAAGATAGTGAGATCATTTCTTTAAATATTAGCAATAAGACAAGTAAGAGTCAAAATATTCCGCAGCGAATTCCTGTGGTTCAAAGGCGGGAGAGGAGCATGCGCGCCGCCCGGCGCCCACGCGCCCCAGAATAGCCGCACTATCTCGCTCGCGGTGGAAAATCGCTATGCACAAATAAAGTTACGCGCCAGGAGGAAACCTAAGAAGGCGGCGGATCATCCCTTGCGCAGCTGTGCCGCCCTTTTGCAGTTGGCGTTTTAAAAGTAATTAAAAGTAAAAAATTTCGCACAGGCTTTATTAATTGCTAAAAGTTTAAAGTGTTAGAACCTGATAGAGAAGGATAATAAAAAAAAATAAGTACTAACATCGTTGCTGCGTAAGCATCTGGTGTGTATAGTGGTGCTCGGTGCGCTGGACGCGCTCCTGTTGCTGCATCGTGTGCTCGCGCCGCTCGGTGTGCTGTTCTGTACGCTGCTCGGAGCGCCGCTCCGACCACCTTGACTGCTTCTCCATCACGCCGCCACAGCAGCACAACGCACAGAAAATAAAACTCTCACTCTCCGCTTTAGGTCCTTACCGTTAACAACGTAAATAACGGTCGTTTCGGCGTTCGCCCAAAAAGAAATAAATACGCCACTGCGAAAAACTTATATTAGTCCACGGGTTCATTTAGCAGAAGTTAAGTCATTATAACCCAAGTCCAACAACCAAGACGTCGGTCGATTGCGAATAGTTAGCGGATAGTGGCGAGTCGCGAAGCGAGCGCTGCGCAAGCGCTGCGCGGCGGGGAGCGGCGCGACCGAAATACGACGAGTTATTTTGAGCGTCCGCCTCCCGCGTGCCTCCCGCGTGCCTCCCGCGAGCGCTCCGTGATCCCGATCGTCGTTTCCCTGCTCCGCCAAATAAAATCACCAACACAAATTTTACAAAAATCGTGAACCAAGTATTTCCACCCTTATAAATTTTGTACATATTCTGCTCTGTTTTTTCTTAATTTATTTATTATCACGTAAACCGAAGTCGGCTTATACTTAATGATATTCTAATCAAATTTGAATTTTTTGTGATACTGGTGAAAACTTTTCACTACTTTTTAAGGTATGAGCGTATCAAATATAAACAATTAAATTTTAATAAATGTCAGCACTCGCTGGCTTGTAGATACATATGTGTTTCTTTTTTTTCTTAAGTATTAGCATAAAACATTAAATCTTAGATATTGTGAAAATTATTAATCCTGTCAGAAATAGATAGAAAATAATAACAATAGCCCATGGCAAATGCGAACGCACAGAGCGTGAGTAACGGCATTTTCAGTAAACTTTTGTTTTGTATTTACAAAACTATTGTTTATGGAGACTTTATTTATAGGCAAACTTAAAACTAACTACTATTTCTCTTCAAACTTACATTTAATAAAGGAACTGAAAGGCAAATCTATAGATAGTCACACTTAAGTTGTACCATATATTTACTACCACATAAGTATAGTTGAAGTAAATAATATGATAATAACATAAATAGGAATTATATTTCCTTTACTTGTACAAGCTGTTTGTCTTGTTAATATTAATATATATATAAAGGTCATAAAATACATTTTACTTGATTTATTTAAGAATAATAATAACATCTGTACGAAAAACCTCCAATGTAATCGCGAGATCAGTTATAGTCATGATGCATATTCGCAAGTTATTTTTGCAATTACATCCGAGGAGGGAAATTTTATGTCCTCCGTCTCTGACTAGCAAAAGAAATATTGTTTTTATTGAAATATATTTCACGTTACATAATTTGTTTTTAAAACAAACTTTACTAAATACAAAGTAAATCATTATTTTTCGCTTGAACCAATTGATAATTAATGAAAATTTCAAAAAGATATTTAACCTTAAAAACTGTGTACATTCCTATAAACTTGATAAGTTTTGAGTACAACAATAATGGTATTAATAAATTTTTCTCGGCAATTACATTTCGTAATGTGTTTCATATTAACTAATTGTAAAGCTTTAAGGTTTAAATAAAGGTAACATCATATTACCAACTTAATATAATATTTAATGTATCTCCTATAAAATCTTTATAAGTGTGAAATTAAACTAATCAACAGTAAAGCTTTTGAATTGTGTTGTGTAGGCACAGAATTGAAGAAGCTCAAGTCCCGACTCGCTGCAGGATACGGGCAGAGTTCCCATGATGTCATTGTCAAGCATGGATACTTATGCCGTATTAGAAAAATAGATAGAAAATATTTTAAGAATGTCTGAAAACTATAATACACAGGGATCCCCTTAACCTGCTATAGTACTAAATAGGGTCCGCCAGCAAGAAGTAGCCGTAAGGGCGATGGCCCCGAAGCCTAAATAATTCGTACAGGGAGCTCTAAGCTCTCGATCTTAAAGATAGGTTGAGGAATAGACTCGGTGATAATGTAGTAACCAATTTTAACACTTTCAAATTTTCTCATCTTAATTGGTTGAAATATTTTAAACTGTATTACATGGTCATTAATTGCACAATTGCAAAGAAAAAATTAAGTTGTTTCGTGACAGTGAAATTAATGTTATTGTAGAACACGCACAAGTCTGTGGCGAACTAGTAGCGTGTGGATAAAGCACAGATCTTATTGCGCCAGATGACCTCAAAGACGCATGCTTCCGTCTTTCCCTCCGTTATTTTGCGGAGTTCGATTAAAAGATCCGACTACCTGGAAACGATAAAATAAGAGTAAATATCCAAAAACTGCGCAATTAGTAGAAACTAGGTAAGAAATTTGAAATACTTGACGAGTTGTCGTTCACTTAGAAAATTGATGACGTATGCCTTTTTCAAGTGATTGAAAAAGAGTTTCATCATTTAATCTTAGCCTATTGATATCCTCTTCTATTTTACCAATAATGACCACAATGATCAACAAACAGCATACTGCATGCGGTCATTTCTTTATCCTAATGTAGTTTAATAATTAAATTTACCTACTTTATTATACTATGAGGATATTTTCTTCATGATATTTGTAAATTAGATCATTCTATTCCTAGTGTCCTACTTATTTCTAGTGTCCACGTATATCCTAGCAGAATGCGGACAACATGAACGATCGATGTGATATTAGTGTGAAACGTACAGTTCCATTCTAGAACAAATTTAGTTAATCGACGTATCTCAATGAAATAATGTTGTTTGTCATCCTTATATTATTTCTAGTTTTCATTTAAAAGGAATATAATAAACTTGGTATTAATGTAACAATTTGTAACAAAAATTGCTTGTCTTAATTTATACGTGGATTGGACAGAAATCTCTTGATAACTTTGAATTCAAATTAGATTAGATCAAAGTTAAACTTCATAGTGTAAAACAAAATTTTATGGTCAAATATGTAAAACCTTAACGTATTACAAAGAATGATATTATTATCTCATTTAAATAGATCCTCAAATACCGTTGTTTTAATTCTTACATATTATGTTCAAATACGATTTGTTACTGTAAATATTCATACATAAAAGTAATGAATGTTTATATTCTATGCTGCTAAATCGTGGCGAATTATAACAGTTAATATTAAAAAAAAAATCCATGAAAAAATAATTTACAAGCAATATTTTATTGACATCCATCAATGTGATCATGGTAGTCTAGATTCCTGATGATGATAACGCTGCGAGCCATTCGACTTTAAACAGCTTATCTGACATTGGGCGCGTGGACCCGGATCCACGGCCTATTATCATGGTAGTGATTCATTATGATAGTCCATTTCCAATCCAAATTGAACAAAATACGATTCTTGAAACTTTTATAGAAAAGTAACGTACGATAAATATGTTTTTATATACAGTTTTAATTATTTACATGATAATGGTTTAGTGCCACAACTAAGTATTGAAACACTACATACTGAAACCGAATGGAAAATAAAATCGTTGCCAATGTGTTAACATGGCTAATCTAAAAAAGTGAATCTTTTTGTTGCAGCGCAGGCTGAGTCTGAATCTTTTTCCGTCTTTAAATAAACTTTACTCGGTGGCTGTTTCATTATTTTATTCTTTTTATTTCACATCATGAAACATGTGCTTTATAAAATGCAACGATCGAATTCACAGTACGTCGAATAAGACGCTTGCCAGCTCTCGACCGTAGGTGGTCGATATTTTCGGCGAAAAACAGAAAAACAAGCTAACGACGCCCACGTACGAATGAAAACTCTGCCATTGCTGACTACAACCTGTTGGTATTCAGTGAGTAACCACTTTGCGCAATACAGGTAGTTTATTTTAAGAAGAACACGGGATAATGAGCTTACACTCAATACTCTTTAGTGTCATATTTGTTATCATGTGACTATTACTATTATTACATTGTATGTCAATTATAAAATAAATTTTCTAGAATGTTAAAACATTTTCAGATTTTTCAACTTAATACTTGTTCATTTTTCAGATTGCGGGAAGTGATTGCATCTGAGAGAATCTGCCACAATCCCAATACATGATACAGTAAAAAAATGTCATATATTAACATTTGTTAAATACCATCTCTTATCTCATTATTAACTAATTAAATAAAATATCGTAGAAGCGAAAATTATCCTGCTATATACATCGCCCTTTCGCTCTTTAAGCACAATATTGTAGTCCTGTAAAGTTATAAATCATTTGCAAAGAAAATTAGTTTAATATGACGGATAATTGAAACATACGTTTTTCTAATTTAACTACAAACAGATTGTAAATATGATTAAAAGCGTGAGACTGACAATTATATTGTTTAATAATTTCAAATTTTCTTTAACAATAATTTCCAATAAAAAGCGGAAAAATTTTATCAAAATTTTTTTTCACTTTGATTGGTAATCATACGCTATAGACCTAGAAAGAAGTTGCCAAAATGTATTTTAAAATGCCTCGCTATCACCATTTGATGAAGATTACGGGATCGTGTTCCTGTAAACCGATCAGATTTGAAAAGAAAACTCTTGTACTTATTAACAATATCAAATACTCAGGTCCGGCATATTTACCAAAAAGAAATGGATATATTTGAATATTTAAACGTCACAAAGTTGCAACGGAAACGTAATATGATGCAAACTCGCGAGTTCGTAGTGGTTTTAATATAGACTAGACTTGCTTTTATTAATACACGCCTCACCTAGTAACAGTTCGCATCGTACAATAAATACGTTTACCTGAGCCACCGTGCTATCCAACATCCATTCCAAAATAGAGCTGGAGCAAAATAATACTCGAACATCTCCAGTTTCTGAAACTGAAAGAAGACTTGTATCAATTTGGCTAGCGCCCTAATCATTATCATTGCTTTTTATGAGAAGTCAAATCTATACATAGATGAGTTATACACAACGTTACCCTCATAACCGCCGACGGGCGACTTCCAACACTCCCGTCATAAATAAAAAGTGTCTAATCGCTAAGTAATTGTCGGTTCGTACTGTTCGTTTAAATATTCAAATATATCCATTTCTTTTTGGTAAATATGCCGGACCTGAGTATTTGATATTGTTAATAAGTACAAGAGTTTTCTTAATGCCTGTTTATTTAGATACTTTACGAGTATAACTAATTAATATTTGTTATATTAGTGAACAAAAAATTTTAGTTCTTCATTACGGAAACAGTACATTATGCTTATTTAATGAGAGCACTTAAACAATTCACTAATTGTAATTGTTCTCAAATATGCAAGAAATACTCTGAGTTCTATATTTGAGAACAACATTTCTTTGTTTACAAATAAAAAAACTCGGTGTTTCTTTGTCGAAGAAACGAGACGGATAGTACGTTTACCCAATGGTAAACTAGTGTTAGGTCTCTGTTGTCCGAGACCTTCTATGCGAGTTCATGTCTCAAGAGGAGCACGATCCGGTGCAGTGTATACAATCCCAACTTTTTAAAAGCAAGCGTAACACAATCGAGTGAACTTCATATAACGTCTCGTTGCTTTGTCAAATAACTGTACGTGAAGCAGTAAATGTCTATCGACCGAGATGATGATGTTGAACTCCGTCAAAAACTTTATTTTTTGGAGAAGAAAATTAATTTTATCTTTTTACATTACTACCAACTCTAACAAACAGTAGTAGACAATTACTGCCTAACATTGAAAGTTGATGGGAAAATGGCATTGTGTTAACTCTAAAACAATAAGAAGAATGAAAATGTTTGCATAATCGATGGTTAAGTGGTTAAGAGTATAAATTTTTTATTAATCAAAGATTTTTTAATGCACTTACGACAACAGTAAATGATACAAATGGTGTGTATAAGGTCGTCGTCAGATTTTCGTTAAAAATTTATGGCGAAGTGCGTAAACATTAAATAAGATAGATATAGTTATGTTTAGAATTTCAGTCCTTTCAAATAAATGATTTTAATACTTTATTTATAAAATGGTATAGAATATAACGGACGGACATATGTTAGTTTATATATTTACTGCATATAATAATTATACTCATACAAATCAATAAACAAGCTCTGGAATGTTCTTCACAATATCCGTGCCATACGTTCCTTACTTATTTTTAAGCTAATAGTAAAGGATCTTCGTCTCTACTTACATATTTTATATATAAAAAAATATATATATTATATATATTGTTAAAAAAAGAATTGTTACTTATGCATGGCACACCTAGTTTTTAAATTTTATTAATTATATCCTTAGACATGGTTTGAAAAGTAACTAGTTTTTAAGTTTAAGCCCCTTGTTGGTCATACATTTTATATAAGTTTAATTAGCAATAAATAAATCAAAATTAATAGACCAGAAAATTTTATATGTCGTCTAATCGATTTAGTATTATTATTTTACTTGATCCTGTTAAAACTCAAATCCAATAATAATATGTTTATATACTCGTATTGGTTTTATTTGTTTTTCAACCGTTAGCCATAAGCTTGCACGAATTCGTCGAAACTCAACGAGTCAGAAATAAACCGTTTTAGTGTGTATGTACTTTTTTAGTTATTCTAAAGAAAATTTTACTAATGCGAACATGATATACGTATTAAAATTAAAAAAAGGCTTTGTTTTATTTAATATGAAAGTCTAAAGAATGAGTATACTACGAAGAACATATGATTTTATTAAAAAAAAGTTATGTAATACATAGTGTTCAGAATGTATAAGTTTACTTGTATGATATAAAAATAGCATGTAGTAGAAAATACATAATAATTTTTTTTGTTATTATTGATATCTTCAGGTCTACAGCTTCAAACCTTGTTATTATGAGAAAAAAATAGGTACTTCTGTATTATATTATCTTAGGATATTTATATGCATGTTACAGTGAAAAACATGTTGACAATACCTGTGTTTAAAACATTTGTGACATATTTTTACTTATTTAATTCCACTTTACATTGCAATCGTGCTAACATTGGAATAATGCCCCTCTTACTTGGCATTAGTTCAATACATTCTGCGTTGTTATGAGTTGGTCTACTAAAATTATTATATCGTTTAGTCACGAACCCAGTTTAGAAACGAGCTTAATGTAAACGAAAGAAAATTTAAAATTTATTTAAAACGGTTTGTTCTCCCGTTTACCCATTAAACATCCTTGGAGGATGTGTAATTTCTTTGGATAAACGTTAAGTAAAATTGCGCCATATTTTGAAACATCTCGATGGAAACATTATATCTTTATCTACATTTCTAGAATCCAGACATCATTATTTTGTTATTTCTGGAAGTTTGAAACTTGCTCTTTATATTTTAATTATTAATGTTTTTCTTTATTTCAAACAGACAAACGCAATCTCGATATTTAGTGTGTTGTAACCTTCTCTTTTGGACAAATTCAGCTCAGTTTTGTCTGAGAAAACAATTTTTATTAATATCTTTATTCTAAGATCAAAAACTAATCAGAGCGTGTTAGCGGCGCAGAGGTACAAAGACAAGATATGGTGTTTTACTCTTGAATATATATTTATACATATTAATATAAACGCCCTGTTTAGCCAGCTATGGTGCGATAACATCTTAGAAAATCAGATGCAAATGGAAAATTATCAAGTGGAAAAAGAAATTGGGCTTACTATAAAGCACCTAGTAACAAAATATATAAAAATATTTAATTTTTAGTTGTATGATTAAAGTAATATTTTTTATTTTACGATTTAATTATTATCTGGGCAAAGAGAGTTTCTTTATGGAAACTTTTTCTCGTGTTTTTTCTGAAAAGTATTGTAAAATTGTAAGATATAGGTAAATTGTATGATAAGGACAACATCTTATCATGATGTTGACCTTATCATACAATTTAACAATACTTAATAATTATGTTGATATATAACGACAAAACTCTGGATGGAATGATCTTTTTGCACTTAGTTCTATATGCAGATTTTCAAAGTGTTAATTAATCATTTCTAAGGAGATTAAAATGGTATTCGTATATAGTAAAACTGAATACTTCAACCATTTCTCCCTTTTTTTATTCGGTGGCAAGATGTAATGGACGTTTTATTTTATGACGACAATATTGTCCTTTTCTGGTTGTATAGTTCTATTATAATATTTCCTATAGTTGACAGCAGTTTTAGTGTGTACTAGACAAATAAATATTCACATAGTCAAAATGCACTTTATGAGTCAATACAAAACATATACGAGAAGCATATACAGCGATACTATCTTCTAACAAAACACCTACCTTATTTGTATATCCTTAACCGTTTTAAATTTACGATGAAGTCATATTGTCACGAAAGAAACCGCGTCCCACTTAAAAAATATTAATATACATCTTTTACATTCCATTATACGAACATGTACAATTTAATTACTAGTTCTAATAAATAAACATTCGTAGAAATTTTATTCATAGAAAACTTTATATTATATAAGAAAGTTTGTCTGAAAAAAAAAACTCATATCTACATTATTATTCTCTGTATTCCACAGTAAGTACAGTACAATTGTTACAATCAAAGTGTTATTTATCTAATGAATAACGACAGAAGAAAAGAAAATATTTGAAAGAAGTTTATACCATCACCCCAGGCGGTAATCGGAAATTAGTCCGAAGGAGCTATACAATAAATACATCGATTTCCAAAAAAAATTATTACAATTTTGACAGTTTTGAAAGATGTTTTAGTTATTTCATTCATCAACATCATCAGCAACTACCTGCGGCAGTCCACTGCTGGACAAAGGCGTCTCCCAAAGTACACCACTTAGCTCTATCTTCGACCATACGCATCCAGTTTGACCGGGAACTGGAGACCCCTTACAATTGGCACTCTGCATGGGAGGTTTGCCCATAATCGCCATGCTGGACAAGCGGGTAGCGATCGCGGAGTCGGTCATCTTACACAGGTGTCGTTACTCCCCGCCATCTCGGTATTTATGACCAACTTAGAATGGTTATCCCGCCATCAGTCAGATGCCAATGTTGTGTTGCCATTAGTAGTGTATAACCCTGCCGCATCTTACGATACCCGCGAAAAGAAATAGGGAGGTAGAATTCTAAGCTGCTACCCCACAGCGGATATTTTATTATTAAATAAATAATAATAAACAGTAAAATAGTACCACAACATTACAAATTATGTACTATTTCATAATCAATCGAAATAGAAAATATTGCAAATTTTGCGTGAACAAATTTTATAATTGAATAGCCGACCCTTAAGATTTTATTTTATTACTTATACAAAATACGGAAGCAAAAAACCGGTGAAAGTTTTCAGTAACACATCCAAGCAATAGTAAATTTATTTAACGTTTTTAAACCCTTAATTGGTTTATATAATGTGATAAAAGTAACAATAAATAATTTAAAACACGTACACTAATTCTATGATGTTACATGTTAAATAATATGAAATTTCATTCGCTTGCGGTTCACAATTATTAATGCATATACATATACAATAAACACAACAAAATTACCGTAGACTGTATTTTCTCTTTCGACATATATTATATTTTATTTATTTGTATATATATTAAATATATGTACAAATAAATAAAATTTATATATATATTATCTGTTTATTATTCTATCTTATTAATTTTTGCCACAATATTTTATTACTAAATTCATACATGTTTTTTTCTTCGGAACTTCCTAAATTATAAAAATATCATTCTCACTATCATTTTTCTGTGCACAATTACTTTACTTTATTATACTTACGTAATTTGTCGTTGAATAAATTTAAGTTAAATATCTTTAGTTTTACCTTCAGAAAAGTAATTATTACAGTTTATATAACCCTCAGGTTAGCTTATTAGTAATTAAAATAAATAAAAATCTTGCAGAAATAAATAGATACAACTGTATCTATCCGGGTGGTGCGATGGTGCGAAAGCTTAAAGTCTATAAGAGCTTGTTCTATCAAACGAAGTACAGAAATAGTTCAATTGGCTCACGCCATTAACACATGAGAATTGTCAGCCTTTGAATTATATTCAATAATGTTGTTTGTTAATGCAACTATGAATTAAATTATTTATTCAATGATTTATTCTTTACCCTGATATTAATTTAATGATCTTCGTGATGTATTATGAAGAAGCGTGTAATTGTGATAGTGCAAGACATTTACCGGTGGCTAAATTACTTCAACTTACAATATCATAATAATCAGCAATCAATGGTATGCCAATACCTATGGGTATACATAAAAAAAATACACATACAAAATGTTCGTTTTGCAATAAATTGCAGTTTTATTCATAAATTTCGTTATTGACGCAACATTTTTATGTACGGGACATTGAACATGTAATAAAGTTTTATGTACATATATAATACAGCTGATCCATGTTTTAAGTCTTCAGAAGACACAACAAACTTACAACTGTGTATTGAATATTTGTTGTTTTTTCAATAACATCTTTTATAGCCCTAGTGATATTAATTTTATATTCTTCCACCTTTTTTTAAATAATATCGTTTGTCTGATTGCGATAACGTAGTTCCTAATAATCTTTTTATCTAGTATTAAAAATTGACACCACAAAGAGTGGAAAGCTATGCTCTAAAAAGATCCCTTCTACCGTTCGAAGCAGCCAGCAGAATTTTCAATGGGTGAGAAGAATGTTAGTAACGTTCTCCAAGTTTATATTTATTATTTTATTCGACGTGGACGACAGACAGTAACGTTTGGACATGACCGTTTAGTGATGGAGACAGACGCTACAATAGTATTAGCGCCAGCGGTCTCCGTCAACAGAGACTAACGAGACTGGTAGTACGATCAATATTCTATTAAAGAATTGTTGCTTGTTATGAAATAAAAAAGAACAACGCAAGTGAAGTGGTTGCTGTAGTTGTAGGGGATGCGATGCAACCACCAACGTGGGTAGTACAATGTCACCTTGGAGCGGTGCCCCCAGTGTATTTGCGTTTGCGCTGGCTCTGTTCCAAGGATATGTAGGTCGAATCTGAGCTGAGTTAAAGCATCCTACACACAAGATACATTTTTGAATACCTCGTTAAACATATTGACGTAAGGCATGCAATGAAATAAAGCGGAATATTTTAGGACCGTCTTCACTGAAAACCTCTGAAAGTCCTTACTACTGCGGTATATTGCCTAATTCCTTTCGACATTTCAGACCACAATCTTTAAGTTTCACGTTTTATAAATTTACACATTCTTATTAAGGAGATATTAGACTTAGAAAGCAAATGATGACTGTGTATTAGCCTAAATGAGCACGGTACCATAAGACGGTGATATTGATGTCAACTACTAACAACTACAAAATAATGCTTAACTCGAAAGCGACCAAAGTGTCATGATCAAAAACTTTAGTGAAATTACTTGTCACATTGTTTATAGTGCATAAAGTTTTGGTTAACGACCAGGTAGTCTGAACCGCTGCACTTATTCCTGCCTTCACCCGGCAGAAAAGACACTATTTGACGACAGTTATTTTAACTGCCTCCGTGGTTCAGTGTCTAAACGATAGCCTTCTAACACGGGAATGCAAGTTGATGCCATTACGAAAATCCATAAGAGGGGTAGTAGCTAACCTTCTGGTTAGCTACTACCCCCATATAGTAAATCTGATGCCATTACAAAATTGCTTTGTACTGGCAGTCAATATATAAGAACCTGAGTATTCTCGGCTTTTAACAGCGTGTGGAATTGAGGTTAGCTCATTAAAGATACAAAAATCGCTATGTTGCGGTTCGAGAGACGCTGTAGCTAGTGATATTACTGAGGTCTTTTTAAAAATTTCACTTAACGTTTTATCTCATGGCGACGACCACAATGAAGGAAACGGATTAGGATAACAATCCTAACCAACGCCGCATTACTATGGGAAGGCGTATCTTTTATCACCAGATGAATGTCGTGCTCATCTCTCCGATTCGTCATAATTAAAAAGAAATTAACATTTTTGTCTTTTATAACATGATTTCAAACCACCCGTAAATGACATATTTAATTGGTAAATTAGTCGGAGAAGTTTTCTAAAGTTTATAAAATGTGGTCTTAACATTTACAACACTTTTATTTGAAAGTTGGACAAAAATTCATCACGTCGTCTATATAGATCGGTTGACGTCATTTTATTAATTAATGTATGACACATGTTGCACTACAGTGAAAGCATAATAATAGTTCTCGAAATAGAGAAATTTATGAGTAAAATGCCAAGACTCGTTATAGAGTCCAACAACAATGCAATTTATGCGAATAGGTACACATAATTCAGTCAATAATACAAAGCCCTAATTATGTCTTTATTCTCAAATTATATTATTTTATTCATTATGCCAGAAAACATATACTATAAATACAGACTATATATAAGATAATTACGGTTTCCTTTCGCCTAAGCCCATCTATAAACCGGGTTCTTTTTTATTCAATAAGGTCTTATGTGATATTAAGTACGTAAAGTAACAGCTATAACATTTTGCAGTTAGAGATTTTATAAACCTTTCTAAAATCTATCAAATAATGAAAATCATATCATATCATATAGTGAAATATTTCTACGTCGATGACATTGAACACTTAGTCATCGGTTACAAGCTTTTATAAACATCACTCAATTTCTGACTAAGACAAGTTTGTCTACGAGCAAGCTAATCACCATTTATTTTTGTCCCATAAGAAATGTTTTTCTAGATATTAAAAAGCTTTGTAGATATCATGGATTTGTTAATAAATTCTTGGAATCTCTTCGTCCAATCCCATTCTGTTTAAAATTCACAATTCTCTAAAATTTTAACAACTGTACTAGTGGTAGGATCCTGATGCTGGAGACCGTCTAGGCGGGTACCACCGCAACGCCGCCCAACTGTGGCGTGTAAACGTTACTGTGTGCAGTGTATGTTATCCTAACTAGCGCCACGTTATTATAGGCACGCGTATCTCTTACCATCAGATGAACGACTCGTTCGTTTCGTCACGTCGTAGAATAACAAAAACTGTTGAGTACTAGTCACCTAATATTTCTACTAAACCTTCAACGAAGGACTCATAACGTATCGTGTGGGTTCAAATTTATATTAATTAATGAAAACTTAGATACTTTAGCGTATATAATACATACTCATGAATCATACTCAATGCGAACTTCGTTAACGACGCGTGATGATACCCACGTGAAAGTATCAACGTTTTGCATGAATATAATGTATTAAGTTAACACTTCTTATGAATATTAACAGTTACAGTTTAGTCAGTTACACCGCGTAACAAACAGAAATTTCGCTTTTTTTTTAATCTAGGCAATATTAACGTATAGTTTTTCAAGAAATAATTTTGAATACAATTCTTTTAAGTGATTAAAATTTCTAATAAAATTAAATGGTTTAATAAAAATATAACGGTATTTAGAAAATAATAATTAACTTTCACGAGTTTAAACGTTTTACTGAGATGCAGTGGCATATAAAGAAGTCTATATATAATATTAAACTGGAGGAGAACATTCACTAGAAATTTGCAGATATTTTAAAGTGGAATAGAAATTAATAGTGTACAACTTTAACAAATATTACTAGATTATGGACTAGTTAGAAATCATACTCATTGTCACAGTGGTAGTGACGTAACGAAAAAAAAGCGTGTAGAAATTATTAGATAAACACATAAATATGTTTACCATTTGGATCGTAATAAAAGCGAAACATCGAAAAATAAAAAGAGTTTATGTTCTATCTTTAGTAATAGCGTTGAAAATAATTCGGAATTGTGAAACACAAGGTGACACCTGCAGGTGTTATCATCGTGTTGACAACTCCTCTTCGATTTTGAGAGCACAGAGAAGGGAAAATGATAAAATAATTTCAAGTGACGTTGTTTTTAATGGAGAAATGAACTCGGTTACTAATTAAAAAACAACAATTTTTTTCTTGTGGACCCCTGACATTTTGATACCTTACAACATTAATTTGCTGTACAATAATTTCTATTCTCCTTTAGAGACGAATAAGTTTAAAGCATACTCCAACACATGGCAAAGGATATCTGACGAAAAAAGCTAATAAACAACAATTCAAATAACAGAATTGTCTACCATTCGTACAGTTAAAACTCGAAAAATTACATACAAAAAAGAAACGTTTTAAATAAATATAACACAATAAATAATTTTATAGATGTGCTTTACACAATTATTTTTATCTAAAGCAATGTTTTGTGAAAGAAACGGTGCAAGGTAGGTTCTCTTAGATTATCTATTTCGTATACTAATCGATGTGGAGATTTTTGGGGAGGCCAATGTCCATAAGTAGACGTCTCTTCTGACGATGGTAATCATGATGATACTAATGCACAATTATATTCGCAAATACATGAACGGGGTAAGAAACTGATAAGAAACCCTGACTATCTCTTTTTATTGGTGAGCGTTGGAGAGATGTGTAAAAAGCCAGAGTACTGTGTATATTTTTATTCAGTAATACACTCTCGTATCCATATGGTCGCAACCATCTAATTCAAAGTTGTTAAAATAGTATAAATAAAGAGTGATTAAAATGTATTTTCAATATAAAATAGCAGCAAATTTTGGAGCAAACAGAAGCTGAAATCTTGAATTAAAACCACTTTACTATTTGCTACGTACCCCCCTTCTTTTTATGATAATTGGCATACACTTAGGCTTTTCTTATTACTACACTGTTTATACAATATTCATATGTGTATGTGCAGATTGTCGCTCTATCTAGAATAAAAGAATCATGTATTAATACTACATACACGATTCTTTTATTTACAACAGACACGAGTATTCTCAAAATATAATATGTAAAAAATTAACTTCACCTTAAATAAAAATATAGATATTATTTACTGCTGTTAGTTCTTTGTTGCGCAAGATCGTTTAGGTTGGTTATGTTTATGTTATATTCACCATTGCTCTCTCAAATCTTAAAAAATATACTAGTTGTAGGTTGCTGGACACCGTCTAGGCGGGTACGACCATAGTGCCTATTTCTGCCGACAAACAGCAGAATGTAAACATTACTGCGTTCCCATTTGAAGGCCGCTGTACCAATTGAAATGACTGGGGTAAAGATACTTAATATCTTACGTCTTATAGCGACGAGCAAGATGTGGTGCAATGTATACTATCCTAACTAGCGCCACTTGCGAGTAGGCGTATTATTCACCATCCAATGAACATCTCGCTCTTCTCGTCGATTTGTAAAATAAAAAAATAACTTTTTTGAAAAAATTAATTAATTACACTTGTAACATATTTTTTAGAGTCCGCATAATAAATATATTAATGCCAGGATATGTTTATCCATCCAATAATATACTACATGCCTTCTGCATTTCATTTGCTTAAACATAACATGTTAGTTACTATAAAACATGTACCCATTAACATTGTCTATAATCTATAATCAAGTGATCTATGTAAGCAGCCATTAATATTTTACTTTAGATCATAAAAAATATTTATTACATGTAAATGAAAATCAGTGACTGCTCTGTTCGTTATGATTAAAAATTATTTAGCTAAAAGTAAATTTAATGTCATCTATCGACTTTATTTGTATTCTCGTGCCATACATAAATACGAAAGCGACAGAGTTGTTTTATATTACTATCAGATGGCGCTGTTGTCCAAATAATTTAATATTCTGAAATCTTTTTTTTATAATAATTGCAGGCAAGCTTTAAGCTTCTTTACATCCTTTGTGTATGAAAAAATATCTTAATATTTCTTGTTTCTACCAGTTTATACTAAATTTTATTCTTCATTATACAAAATATATCAATGTAATGGTAGTTTATTAGTAAATGGGAAGAGTTTTGACCGCGAAAGTCTAATTCTTGTCTGAAGTAACGAGCGTCTATGTAGGTGATCGAGATTACATCCGAGCGGTTGCGCAGAGTTATTCCCAGAGCAGGGGGCCGTGCGGGGTGAAGCGGTACGGGGGCTAGCGGCGTTGGCTCAGTGTGTCGGCGTGCGCCGCCGCCGCCATGGGCAACCAGCACTCTGCCTCGCATGCTTCCCACAAACCTAGAAAGAACGTGCACTGGAAATCCGCAGGTAAATACAAACCACCTACTCCACCGGACACAACAATACCCGCCCCAGTTGTTCGCCGTCTTCGACCCTATCATATACAGCTATTTTTAAAAACATCACCCGCTGAGATTTCTTAAGCGTGGCACAACAAAACAAATAGCGAGACGTCCGGCGTTCATGTAACAACTATCGCGCGTCTAATTTTGTATGTTGTAATATGCCAAATCGCGCCGAATAGGTAGTACTATTACCAATGAACCGGAAAGCTTAACATCTCTCTATATGAACCTTTCATAAAATCAAACTAAAATGAACTCATTTATTATTACAGGACGGCCGGCGGCGCCTGGCAAACCACAAATAACGCCGATTATATCTGACGATGAGCCGAACGCAATAACTCTCCGATGGGCGAGTCCTTCGCACGACGGTGGAGCGCCTCTTCAGGGATACCAAGTGGAGTGCAATAGGTTAGGATCACCGGATTGGATACGAACAGCGCCACCTGTAGTAGCTAAACCTGAACTAATCCTAACAGGTCTTGGTCCTCCGCACCGCTACCAATTCCGTGTTGCGGCATTAAATATAGTCGGCCGTTCAGATTATAGTGAAATTTCTGATATACTAACTGTATCTTCTGAGCGCGGCCTTCAGGAGGCGCCAATATTCCATCAGCACTTAGAAGACGTGGTAGTCTTAGAAAATGAAAAGACAGAGTTTCGTGTTGTCTTTACTGGTACACCATCTCCGACTATTGCTTGGTTTAAAGACGATTACGAAATTTTTAGCAGTAGAAGAACCGCCATAACTACGACCGAATCGTCAAGCATCCTTGTCTTTCATCAAACTTTAACCAGCGACGAAGGCGAGATAAAATGCACAGCAACAAACCGCATAGGACATGCGGTATCAAAAGCTTGTCTTGTTCTAGAAGCTGCGCCGAAGCTACGCTACCCCCGTCAATACGAAGATGGACTCTTATATGAAATCAATGAAACAGTGTTCCTTAAAACAACCATTGTGGGTAAACCTACACCTGTGGTCGAGTGGCGACATGACGGTCAGACAATGATCGCAGAAGATCGTGTGGAAATTGCGACAACACCAAAATTTTCTATGCTGAAAATACACTCTGCGCGACGAAGCGACAGAGGCGAATATCAAATACATGCTCGTAATAACATAGGCGAAGACACAGCTGCTTTCCTCGTCACCATAACCGCACCGCCAGATCCACCTCGGCGAGTAGTGGTAACTCGTCAAGTGGACAAATCAGTTACACTCGACTGGGAGGCACCTGAAGATGATGGCGGGTGTCGAATAGGTAACTATGTCGTCGAGTACTACCGTAGCGGGTGGAATGTGTGGTTAAAAGCAACAACGAGTCGGAAAACAAACATCACGCTTTTCGATTTAATAGAAGGTAGCGAGTATCGGTTTCGCGTGAAAGCGGAAAGCCCCTACGGCATGAGTTTACCGAGTGTAGAATCATCACCGATCCGCATTCCTGGACGACCGGTAGATATGGAGTTTCTTGCAGTAGAGTCATGCATTATCAATCAGGTATTAACACGGGAAGGGGGTGAATTAGCGCCTATATCACCTGTACCACGACGCAAGCGAACGCATACCTCCCCTTCGACAGCTACGGAGATGCCAATGCAGAAACAGAAATTAAGTGATTTACCTGTACAAAACCCTGACAATGAATTCATGCTCGTATTGTACCACGAAAGACGTAAATCGGCCGACCAAGCTGGTAAGAACTCAAATTTTATAATTAAATAATTTTTTGTGGGATTATCCTTTCAATGAATTTAATTATCTAATCTTAATATAACTTCTATTGTAGTTCTAAACTTAAGCTAAAAATCTTCTCAGTCAAATACTTTACATTTACGTTAGTAAAACTGAAAACATTGAAGTCTTAATATTATTTATGATATTAAGAAAAATTTCTTCGTTAGTAGTGATTTGGCTTGAACTCTTCTCCATTTTTTTTTATGAAATATGTAGCAGTATTTCATTAGTAAATCCTGTTCTATTATTCATTAATAATTCTGCTGTAGCGTCTTTCAATCAAAATAAAATCGTAATAATTAAACATAGATAAAAATTTTGTAACTTTAAATTAACCTGTAAACATTGTTGATAAATATTATTTTCACTGCATATGCAAATGTCCCGGCGTTATTGCTCTTGCTATTAACAATAGACAACTTCGTAGCGAATTATTATTAATAATATTGTCAACTAACCATCAAAGCGAATTTGTTTAAAAATTCACGTTTATAACTTTATATATAGTTTCATGTGAACCAAACTGAACATTTTATTAAAATCAATTGTGAAATAATTATAAATTGAGGACTAATAATGTAGATTTATATGAAAAGAGTATTAATTATTTTTTAATTTAATTGGAGTTTCTCTTATTAATGAAAAAAAAATTAACAATATTTTAAAATTTTCCTCTAATATTTAGCTACTATTAAATATTTCAAATTTAAAAAAAGAAATATTTATTTTCTGATTACATTTTTTTATTCTACAACCTAAGCAAATCCTCTTACTTCCTTACAACTGGCCTAGAATTATTAACAATTATAATTTTTTATGCGAATATTATTCATAGTTATGCTACGCGAAGTAATATGTGTTATCTCTCTATTGCTTTAAAATACTGTAGCGGCTATAACTTTTGCAAGGTACCAATGACCAGTGAAAGACTAAATATAGGAAATTTATTATTTTACAGAAAAAAGAAAATCGTTTCAACTTGATTTAGAAGATGCGTTGTCACCTCCGCCACTTTCACTTTCGGCACCAGATTTGAGTACACGATGCATCTTACCGTTCAAGGCGCTTCGTAATGCAGTCAGCTCAACTGAACTCCTGCATGAACGGGCAATGGCACGTTTCTATAAAGCCGTCGCAATGAAGGAAGAACAAACAAAACAGCAAGTATCTCTTAAAGACGAAAGTTTAAACCAGGACAACATTCCGATTGAAACAAATATAAATCACGCTGAAATTATTGAAGTAAAACCTACTTCCAAATCTCCTGTACCCACGCCAATAAAAAGCCTTAAGACACCAGAAATCTTTATCAAAACTGATTCTATAGAAAACAAGCAGTACAAATATACCTCACATCAGGCATCTCAGGGTTCCGAAATATCAGTGAACAAATGGCAGCAAATGTCCTTTGATGAAGATTACACGGCGAGCACAGTATCAACAGATGAAGATTATTCAGATGAAGACAGTTTCACATACGATATAGATAAAGACCAACATACATTAGAAGAAGAAACTTATAACCCAAGGAACAAAATTTTTCAGTCTGCCCCTAGAAAAGAATCTTTAGAGGAAGAGCAGGAAAATGTGGAAACAGAATTAAAAGACGACGATGTTGATAAACCTAAACTATCACGACTACCAGACCCCAACTTTATCCCAAAACCTATACTGAAAAGAAGGGAAAAAGACAATTTAATTAATTTAAAAAATGTGAGCGAAAGCAAACTAAACAATATATCGAATAACAAGAAGGACGAAAAAATTAATTTATTAAAAAGACTTTCAAAAATGCCTGTGCAGAAGCCCTTTAACTTTCCTAGAATTCTTAACAAAAAACATCCCGAGAAAATACACGATGAAAAAGTAATAACAATCGAAAATAAAGCCGAAGAAAATCTAGAAAATGAACGTGACAAAATTAACGAGGAAAGAAAAACGGTCATAGATTATTATGGAAATATAGTAAAAGAATACGGTAATTATAAAAAGTCTACCACACCTTTATATCTTAACACCGATGACTTAAAGACAGTAGCAGAGAGACAGCAGTTAGTTGATAAAAAAGATGAAAATGTAAATGACAATAAAAAACAGGTGCAAACCAGCAACGCAGAAGAGAAGCAATCTAAAACTTCAACAAATATCACTAGACTTAAAATCTCACCTGCCAAACCGAAAACCAAGAAAACGCTCAATAAAAGTAAAGCAACAAATCCACAGCTTAATTCCACAGAAAATAGATTAACGAATAAAGGCCGAGCTATAAAACCTAGCGAACAAGAGGAATCACATAATAAAGCTCAAACTACACAAGTGCTCCTGAAGAAAACTGAAAGAGCTACAATAATCATACCAATAGATTATCAAAAACTAGAAGAACGAGCTAAAAGAAATGTTAGAACAGCTATTGATTATACTGTGGATATATGTTTATTGTTATTAGCCTTCTGGGTTTATTTATTTAGGGATGAAAAACTAGCAATCCCAATCCTTATTTTGATTATTTATCGGCAGTTGCAAGAAACACTTCTTTTTAATATTCCTGTATGGTTAAGATCACACGTTCCTGAGTGGCTAAAGAAAAAAGCTTCTTGACCTTTCCAAACGACCTATGTATGTGTTAATGCAGTGTGGATAATACATGTTATGTAAAATTGTGTCTACTACTATTTTAATCGTAAGTAATTCGAATTCGAAGTGGTTTTAAATATGTATTCGTTTTGAAAATTAAAAATATTAATACTAGTTGGCAGTGATGTCATAACTGAAAGTTACTTTTCGAAAATCTGTTTTTTACAAGACTTATTTTACAAATTTTATAATGATTTGTTTAAGGAATCATAACGTATCTGTTCGTTTTATATCACAATTTAAAATGCGCCGTAGCGATTGCATCCCAAAACTAACCCCACGTCAGTTGAACGACCCGAAGGCTTGTGCTGTTCGTGATAAGGGTCTCGTTTTAGGAATTTATTATAATGATAAAGTAAAGGAAGAATCAGCAATTCTTACAGCGAGCGCTGAAAAGTATGATGCACAGTGCAATGGAAAATTATGGAAGCAATTAAAATTGTCACCCATACCAAAGCTTGGTGAAACTCGAATATTTTATGATTTAGACCCAACATTCGCGTATGTTGCTGTTGCGGGTCTTGGCACCGAATGTTTATCTTTTAACTCTTTGGAAAAACTAGATGAGAGCAAAGAAGCGATTCGGATAGCAGCAGGTTCTGGCACAAAAGCTATACACGCATTAAGACCTGCAGCTATTCACGTGGAATCATTTGGAAATGCGGAAGCGGCTGCCGAAGGCGCTGGGTTGGCCATATGGGAATTCCAAAAGTATAAAACTATATCCGATCAGAACTTGACACCAATTACCAAAATAGTCTTACATGATGACTGTGATGTTGACGGCTGGAATATTGGAAAAATTAAAGCTGAATCACAAAATTTAGCAAGATATCTGCAAGAAATGCCAGCAAATTATTTAAATCCTACATCTTTTGCAAAAATTGCTGTAGACCTGCTTTGTGAATTAGATATCAATGTGGAGGTAAAGACCAAAGGATGGGCAGCAAATCATGAGATGGGTGGATTTGTAGCAATTGGAAGATCTTCAGTACAACCTCCTCTTTATGTTGAAATAAGTTATTATGGGGGAAACGAACTTACACGACCGATAGTATTAATTGGTAAAGGTGTCACTTTTGATAGTGGTAGCATAGACTTGAAGGCACCTAAGGATTTACAATTTATGAAGGGTGACATGGCAGGCGCGGCGTGCGTACTCGCCATAACAAGAGCGGCATCCATACTTCAGTTACCTATTAACATCCGAGGAATTCTGCCACTTTGCGAGCTAATGCCTAATGGGAAAAGTCCAAAGTTTGGAGACTTAGTGAACAGTGCTAATGGAAAATCTATTCTAATTAGATTGCCTTCTCGTGAAGGTCGGCTGCTCGTTGCAGATTGTTTAGTTTATGCCAGAAATTACTGGCCAAAATTTATTATTGATATAGGGACCATGTCTAAAGAATTATTACACACACTGGGTGGTGCTGCATGTGGTTGTTATACGAATTCAGAGGAATTGTTCTGCTATTTAGAGTCGGCCAGCAGTCAAACGGGGGACAGAATCTGGAGAATGCCGCTTTGGAAATTTTACGAGGATCGTATCCAAGATACTAACTCCGCGGACGTTGCGAATACAGCACGGTATAAATATGGCGATTCGCCGAATTGTGCAGCTTTCTTAAAGCAATTTGTTTGCGACAGTAAATGGATTCATCTAGACACCTATAACATAGCATATAGCATGGGACAAGATTTCCCTTATTTAGGACGAGGAATGACAGGTCGCCCAACGAGGACCATCATAGAGTTCCTTTACCAAATGATTGCCGACTCCAAACTTTAAAGAAACTTAAATTTCGCCGAAGTAATGTGCAAAAACTTTCTGCTCTCTAGTTTTTCCGATAGCATTCGTTTTATTATGTAAAAGACAAATTTTCGAAACATGTTGAACACTAATTAAATGGCAATTATACAATAATTTTTCTTGTAAAACTAATATATTGCTGTATAGGCCTTCCCAATTAATGAAATAATTTCTGTACTTATCACATCACATTGCTCACACATTGTGGTGAACACAGTATACTGTTAAAAATAACAGAGAAAACTACTACTCCGGAATTATTCAAACCACCTCTCATAGCATCATAAAAGACAAGTAAGAAGACGAGATGCAGACGGGCAGACTAGCGGTTAGAATTTTCCCCTCCAAAAAAAATACTTTGTATTGTATATTTTCTTTATTAAAAATTAGCAGGAACAATAGTTTATGGCAAACAAGTTATAACCAATAGATAAAAATAAACATATGTTACATAAAATTAAAGAAAAAGTAATTGCACATTCAGATCTTATAGCCAACAAATTAAATACAAAAATAAACTAATCTAATAAGGTAAATATTAATCATTTGCGCACACAAAATTGATTATTCTTCTCTCTCTATGACTTGTTTATGGTACTTTTAATATTTTTAATATAATAATAACAATATTCTATATAAAGACAAGATGATATTATGGCAATGTTTGATTCTTTTTGATCACATAATTCAATTTTATTTGCATTAAAATGATCATTTTTTCTTATAACTTACTTGTGATATGTCATACTGGATATACAATAAACACTTAATGTATATGGCAATATATGAACTAGAATTAGTTTATGGTACGTATTAATAAGTATTTATTGCTTTAACTTAGAGTTCATTCCTTGCCTTTTCCGATTCTTTTACTTCTAAAACTGTAGAGTCCTCCGTGTCGCTAATATAACCCACCTGACCTGTGTAATGAGTTGGGTGTACCAGCAGTGGTGACACAGAAAATGCATTCAGGTTACGGTTTGGAAAATAGGATTTCCATGTGTCACTGAAATAGAAAAATATTTTCGAATAAAATACACGTTTTAATAAATGTATTCAGTTACCTGATGGTGAGTGAAACATCTGACCATATCAATGAGAGGCTATTTAATATGAAAAGCACTAGATAATATTTTAAGTGTTGCCTTAAGACAGATAAAATATTGATGAGCCATCTACTTTTCTTATCTTGTTTATATTAAAAAAATACTATTGTCTAAGGAAATAATTAAGTTTAAATAACTAATAACACCTGATCTTAAGTAATTCAATCTAACTTAATCATGAATCATTTATATATAAAATTTTCACTCACTTTGTGTGCTGATCAAACATAATAGGAAGGAACTCATCAACTGGGACCAAGTTATCCAGAGGATTTGCATTCAGCAACTTCTGTGCGCCACTTTCACTTATCAAATATCCTAGAGTCCAGTAGGAGTACAAAGGTTTAGTTAAGCGTGGTGTGACATATTCTTCTTTACCATCAAGCAATATTTTTCTACCAATATAACTAAAAAAAGACAAAATATGTAGGCATAGATATAATAATAAGCAATCTCAAAATGAGTAACAAGCTTAATACATAAGTAACATTATGTTTTTCCAAAAATGTACATACACTAAGTCCCAATCTATTTTTTTTATATCTTTCATCAAAGCAGAGAATTGGTGGCGAAAGTGTGGCACGAAGTGTATGTCATCCTCAAGTACTAATGTTATATCGTAATGGTTCTCCACAACCTGGAAAACATAAGGTTTATTTTATTTATTTCCATAGCACAGTGATTAAATACTTGTCTTGTAATGTGTGGATCAGTAATTCAATTTCAAGTTTACAATATTTTGGGAGTTTCTCTGGTGGACTAGATTCGTAATAAAATAATGTGCCAGAGAACTAGTCATGGACAGCCATGATAGTAAGTTAGATATTAAATGTTGGATAGGAATCTAGCTAATCACAATCACACTGACATTCCCTCATCTGAGGTAAGATTACTCTAGGCGGCTAGCAGCAACAAAATGCATATAGCTAAAAATATATGTGGTGTTCCTAGCAAACCTCTGTGCAGCAGTGGAATACCACGAACTGGCGATGATGCTTTTCATTTGAAGATTACATTAAAATATAAGAGTTATCTTTAACCTGTTCCCAAATAAAGTAGTGACTCAAGAAACATCCCACTTCTCCAGCCTTCATTGGTCTGTGAAATATTGAAAATAATCAATGTAATATATTTTAAAAAGAATAAGAACCCATCAATATCAACAATATTAGTTAATTAATAATTTTTTTTTTGTTCTTTTGGTAGTTGAATAAGATTGATAAATTACAAATCACAGAAACTGTACTTACTATATTTATCATTTTATCACCATACAACTGTACCTATCTATAATGAAAGCCATACCTAATCTATTAAAAAGTTTATTAAAGTGATTCAGTTAGAAACAAAGTGAAATCTAAATTTACCCAAATTAAAATGAAATTCAATGCTTACCTCTTTTGATATGGATCTTCATAACCAGGCAGCATTGTAATTGCATACTCTTTCAATTTGCATAAATCCAAGTTCCTTATTAAAATTAGAAAAAAGGACAATAATCAAATAAGAATTATCATATTACAAATAAAAATTAAAATCAGAAAGATTCGTAAATTGCAGCATAGAAAACCGCAGTATAAGTTTATCCAAAGTTAAACCTGAAATCTAATCATTGTGAAAATAGACATGAACAACTTTTTCCAGTGTTAGGTCTACAAGTAAAACAGTTAAAATTCACGAAACAAATATTCCTAAATAAATTGATTAAACTCACCTTCCATCAACTGCATTCACCAATGTAAAATCAATACCAAGTTCTTTCATGCTCAATTCCATCAATTTCCGTCTTTGCCTTCTTCTTTCAAGATTTATAACAAATACTTCACTGCAGCCAAGTTTTGAAGGTTCTGGATAACTTACATATTTTTCCAGTTGGTCTTCTAGAGGCAATGGAGTACCATGGCTAATTGCCTCCAATTTGGTGTTTAATAACTTTTCATGATCACGTTTTGGGTCATCACCCTCTTCCAATGGAATAGTTATAAAGCCATATTGATAATCATTACAAACATAAAGTTCTATACCTAAAAAAAAATACAAAATTATAATGTTTATAAAGTTAAAATAAGAATTTTAGATATTGTATTTTGGTTAACCAACTAACCCTTATATTTAGCATTAAGTGCAAAAACTATAATATCATCTATAGGTCCATTGTAGTTTTTTACCAATTGTGGGTTATAAGTAAGATTGTCTGACTTTTGAGGTCTCAATGACATCAATACTGCTGTATGAACCATGGGGACTTCAAAACATCCAGTTCTTTCACGATATATGATAGGCTTATAGTTTTCTGTCCTTTTGTAATAGTACTGATCTGTCATACCACACCTAAAAAGGACATGGATATTATAACTAATGCATTATTTATTCATATTTTTTTTTAATGAAAGCGATCAATTAATTACATAATGCAATTATAGTCATTAATATTTAAAATATTTTAATAATAATTGTAAAATATTAAAGAAAAATTCAAATGCCAATGCCATTCCTTAGATAACAAAAAATGAGCCTTAATCAAATTAAATCATATAAAAGCAAACACCTTAACATACACCATGTAAACAATTAAGAATTAAGAGCTAACCAAAAGTTTGAGTAAAGTCCTTCAGACATCAACATAGGAGCTACTATCAACAAATCCTTGTTCACTAAAATTTTTAATGTTGAAGGTAGTGTCAGAAATACATCAGCATCCAACATCTAAAAATAGAAAATGTTTTGTTAAAAATTATAAATTAATTACCTCTATAATCTAAAACACGATCTTAGAAATTACAGATACACAGGCCTTTAAATCCAGTATAACTAAAAGAGGTATTTCTATCATAAAAGTTCATATTTTTTTTAATTTATCATAAATCTAACTACTACTAATCCACAAGATTTCCCTTATATTTTCAATGATTAAACAAATTTATAAAAACTTACTATTTAAAAAAAATAACACAAAGAAAACAATTGGAATAGAATTATTGTCCTTTTCTCATAGAAGTAAAATTCAATATATATTATACTTATTCATCATTATGAGTGATGATTTTTAAGTAAATTAAGTTTACTTACAAATATGAAATCAGCCCACATTTTTCTCCCAAACCTTAATGCTTCCTCTCTCAAATGAATAACATGTTTGAAATGATCAGGACTCCAATTTGTAGATATACTCTCATCGGCATGAAGTGGACCATTTGTTGTGTTGGTAGTGACATGTATAGAATTATATTCATATCCATATTGTTGTACCCAGTCATTGATCAAATCAATGCTATTATCTTCATTGTAGTCGCTGTAAATCCTAGATAAAATTAGAAAAATAATTTATTATGATGGGATTTTTTTTTCTCCAATGTGAAATTGAAAATCAGTTCAAAATTTTTTAACCATTTCATGAGCGATCTAAGGAAACATCAGTTTTTTAATTTTATACTTTGTAACTCGTGGCATGTCAGGCAATGATTTATAGCAAATCAACGCCTCGAATTACTGCATTCAATTACAGCCTTCCGTAACCAGTGCGTATGTAATTATATTTCACCTGTGCAAATAACATGTAGTTACTTACCAAATAAAGATTCTATCTTTTGGATAATCTAAATTCAATAAACATGAAAAGAAGTACGGTAAAGTATGAGCTTTATTCCTAACCAGAACAGAAATAGCGACTGTAGGCCATTTATCACTACTGTAGTCGGAATTTTTTGAAAAATATGGAGATATTTTCACTATTATCAAACCCATTATAAGAAGTTTTGTGAATATAGCCATGATGATTTTAAAACTCCCGTATAACCGATATCTTATTTATTGTTTCATTAACTACTTTAAACCGAAAATCTTGTAACACTATTAATCGTTATAGATTGACTGGATCGATATTTTAAACAGAGAAAAAAATAAAAATGATACTAAATACCATAGACAATGTGTTGCCAATTAACTTGCAAGAACAATGTATACGTTTAATGCAAACATGTAAAGGTAAGTCCTTTAAAATTAATCAGCGCCCCTTATGAAAATACATTAGTTTGTTAGATAATGTAAAAAAATTACTGTCATCATTATCAACTACTATCAATTCCAACAAAACGCATAATTGCAAAGAGCATCCAGCACAGCGTCAAAATTTTATTACACGAATTTACAAATTATCTCGCTATTTTGGCGAATAAACCATTCTATACTTTAATAGGTTCCCTGGGTACCCTGCTTGGTACGAAGATTCCTGGATCTATGAATATTGTAAACTATTTCTCCTAACTAGATAGATTGTCGAACTGAATTTCATTGTCCATCTAGCGCATTGTGGATATAAAAAAAATCTATTATTCCGTATGAGAAAACCTATTTGAATGTGTTAAATGGAAAACTATTGGTACTATTTTATTTCTACTACCGTTTTAATGACAATCCGTCTCCAGGACCATATCTCAAAGCCCATCCATCTGCAACGAAGTTTCAGGCAAGGCGACGTCATATCGCCGAACTTGTTCACAGCTGCGCTGGAAGATGTGTTCAAGCTTTTGGACTGGGAATGACTTTGCCGAGACACTGGAAGACCCTGGCAAATGCTCGATGACCTCTGCATCTCAACGCGTGAGCCTTAATATCAATATGGAGAAGACAAAAATTATGTCTAACGCCCATATTGTACCCATGGTAGTTATGATTGCAGACTCTACACTGGAAGTTGTTGACGAATATATTTACCTGGGACAGATAGTTCGGCTTGGTAAGTTCAAATTCTAGAAAGAGGTCAATCGAAAACTCCAACTCAGCTGGGCAGCTTTCGAGAGGCTACGCAACATATTCACATCCCAACTACCGCAGTATCTAAAAGCAAAGAAAATTTAAATCGTGCGTGTTGCGAATGCCTTATGAAAAGGCTTTAAGAGGTGCACAGAGAGCAATGGAAAGGGCTATGCTCGAGGTTTCCCTGCGTGATCGAATCAGAAATGATCAGCAGGAGAGCTAAGGTCACCGACATAGTCCAAAAGATTGCTAGCCTCAAGTGGCAATCGGCAAGACACATCGCTCGAAGAACTGACGGCCGATGGGGTACTAAGGTACTCGAATGGCGACCGCATACCGGAAGATGTAGTGTTGGCAGGCCCCCACCAGGTGGTCCTAAGATCTGGTGAAGGTTGCGGCAAACAGCTCGATGCGGGCAGCGCATGATCGATCAATGTGGAGATCTTTGGGGAAGGCCTATGTCCAGTAGTGGACGTTTGTCGGCTGATAATGATGATCGTTTTAATCTTTAACAATGCCTGCGTGGAAGGCACACTGAACAAATCCAAAAACCATTGAATATTCGTCAATTCTCATGTCTTAATAGTGACAATCATATCATCTGATAGTACAATTACAGATATCGCAATTACTAATTATTCAACATCTTAAGCATGGAAATTTATTTATAATAAATTTTTTTTTTCGTCTGTTTTACTGTTATCTTTGTACTAACATGGTTTACTAGTTCCTAAGACCAATAAGCGCAGACCACGGCATGCGCTAATTTCGTCATCTCCAGGGGTCCTTCCCACCACTCATGAACCATCAGTCACGGACAACACCCACGTCACCACACACACACTTCGGACACTACCAACACGCTCCGAATCACCGCATCACGCCGCCCTCGCTTCAGAACGCGGCGCCTCAGGTACTCACACACCGCGTACACTAAGTACACCCGCGATCAGGAGCGGTTCTCACCGCCCAGAGATTCCGATACAGGTGAAGGTAGTCGGGGAACGGGTCCGCGCCCGCCCTCGACGACCAAGTAGATTCGCCAGAATAACAAATAACCAGACACATTTTATTAAAAAACTCCGCCGTCGGATAGCTACGCTACAAGTAGTACACTTTTTGTAAACAGGCCGTGGATCCGGGTCCACGCGCCCAATGTCAGATAAGCTGTTTAAAGTCGATTGGCTCGCAGCGTTAACATCATCAGGAATCTAGGTTTACTAGTGAATCTGACTTTTGGAGGAAATTCAAAAAAGAGCGCGCGTACAATTATTATTTTTTTCATTTACATTATTTTTCCTTTAATTTAAGTGTAAATAGTAGAATTTAGAAGTAGTGACCTTTACACATGAAGGGTAATGAGGGAGGCGGGGATAACTCGCCCACCTCAAATAAACGTCCTCGCACCAAGGATCGTGGTGGTGACCCTAAGGCGGGCTTTGGCGTTGGTGGTTGCGATAAGCGTAATGATTCCTATTTACCTTTTTACAAACCGTATTATGAAAGACTTTATCCGGTGAACTGTTTTAATACCGAGTTTAAAGTATTTGTCGAAACGACCAATAAGGACAGACTCGGCAACAAGAGCCCCATTTACTTAAACCACATTTTTGCAACTGAAGTTAAAAGTGTGACGGCAATTCAGAGCGAATGCCAATAAAATTGCGGTTATTTTTAAACAGTATAATACAGCAAATAACTTTATTAATAATATATCTTTCTTAAAAAAATATCAAATGAAAACTTTCATTCTTGCAGCGCAGATTAAAAAGACTGGAATCGTGAGTTGTTCCAGCTAACATTTCAATAAAGAGTTGTACAGTAGGCTATCATCAATATATCAAATTATTGTAATCAGAAGATTCTCAAAGAAAGTAGCATGTTTCTATACAAACTGTAAGAATTACTTTTCTATCTAATATTCTACCAGATAACGTTCAATACGATTTATACTCATATAGAGTATTTAAATATATATACCACCATTTCAACAATGTTTCAAATGTTTTAAGTTTAACCACTCAGTTGTATAACTAAACCTGTATCGGTAAACAAAAATGTTCAATTTATGGAGGTGAGCACTTATATAAGGAATGTGACAAGCTCACTGAAATCTATTGTATAAATTGCAGAGGACTTCATCATACCATTTCAAAAGTATGCCCAATTAAAATGAAAATTATAGAAAAAAAAACTAAAATTACTTACGCAAGTGCTACCTCAAATAAGCAAGAGGATAATAATGACTTTCCCCCACTTCCATCATAAAAAACAGCTGTATATAATAGTGTAAATAAATCTGTATATAACTCTGTAAATAAGCCTGTAAATATAGATGTAGCTAATGTAAATAAACAACAAGATTCATTGCCTTTAGAAAAGATTAAAAATCAAATTGTCTCCAACAATGATGTACTTATGCCCCTTGTACAGACATTAGTGGAGCTAGGCAATAAGGATGATAATTCACCTACTACAGTGAAAACAAGGATATCTCAATTAAAAATCTAAAATAATGAATCTAGGTCCTACACAGTGTAAATTATGTATTGCTCTTATTAAAAAAACTCTTGCTCATTCAATCGCAACGACGTTATATCTATGAAAAAGGTTTTTTACAGAAAAATATTTCTAGCCAAAAAAAAACTATTTATAGAACTGTTAAAAAATTGTATGATCACAAAAAAAAGACCACTCCCTCTGAATATGTTAGGTCTCGTGAACCCTCCAGGGCTAGGGCTCATTAGGAACTAGACTACTATTTATATATGATTGATGTTAAACATATGTAGAATAAAATTAAACAATTACTACTCTTTGATTTACACTAACATTTTTTTTTATATAAATAATAATACAAGTCTTGTTTTTGGAAACATCCTCATATACTACTTCTCTGCCTAAGTTTAAATAATAATTTCCAAAGACAGGATAAAGTAAATTTTATTTAATTTCTGTTATACACAATTCCAATTTAGCAGAATAAATAGACTTACATCTTAAAACTAATATTCAGAACATAAGAATAATTATTTAAAACTTAAATATGCGCTGATAATCAATTACTTCGACAATAAGTAAAGATGCAATTAAATAATCGGCTCCTACCTAAATATTAAAATGCATTAAAGTTTTTACAATTGTTTTTTTAACAAAGATTACCTTATCTTGTTATTTAGAAATATGTAATTTATTTACTTAAAAATATTTTATACATTTTAAAGGAATTGATTTGTATTTAAAGTGTCTATTCTTCAAAATATATTAATGTTGTGTTGTCAACATATATAGTATCTGCTTTCCGAATTTCTGAAGGAGGTAGACAAAATGGAGGAGGATGAGACCAAAAGCCATTTTCAGTGCAGACAATAGAAGACTCTCCCAAAACTTGGTACCCTTCATCACAAGTAAAAATAATTAAATCACCAACAGCATATTTTCCATTCTTAGCTGAGGCTTCTGTTAGTAATCTTGCTTTTTCTGGTACTATAGGGTCTGGACAGTAGATTGCTGTAAAATTTATGTTATATTTAATTTTTACATACATAGTACTAATATATATTGAGAGAGAGATAAAAATTAATTATTACTTTTTTTATTAAAATATTTAACTTAAATAAACTATCACAATTGCAATAAAATAGACATATTTACAAACAAAATCAAAAATGTAGTTTATGTATATACACAACTTCATATATCTAAAAGTCATATCTTAAAGATTATTTAGATTATAAGATATAGGTAAATCAACTTATGTATAAGTAAAAGAAACTTACGTATGCAATGTGGTATATCACCTGACCAAAGTCCATCAAGTTCACACTCAAGGCCAGGAGCTCCTACTAGTCTGTACCCCCATGCACACTGAAATACAGCTCGGCCACCATATGAAGAATTGTATTCTACAACACTCAGATGCGGACCCAAAGTCTTCAACATGGGACAAAAAGTTTCCTCACAGGTAGGTGGCAGTGTGGACCAATGCCCTAGAAAAAAATCAAAAATTTCAATGTTTAATACTTGCAGTTTTAAGATAGATTTACCATGAATAAAAATTAACATATCTTTTATTACATTCTTAATGCTTGCCGTAATTGCTTTTTTACTTATCTACCCTACCAAGTCTGTATACATAAAGTTGGAAAAAATTAAATATATTTAGAAGAAAAGAAGAAATAATTCTTTTAGTGTAAACTTGAACTTACCACTTCCCATACAGCTAAGTACTGCTGAACCATTGAGATGAAAACCTGGTTGACAACTGAAATGAACAGAATGCCCAAGTTTCCAGCCTTGCGAGAACTGTCGAATATGTGGTGATGATACAGTTATTGGTGGACATACAACACCTGCCAAACAAAATGTAAAAATAAAAACAAGCAATATTAATTAAAGTAAAAATTACTGTATTGTATTAGGTTGGGGAAAAAGTTTCTTCGCATTTTTTAAGAAAATTCAAAACATATTTCAATATAGTTAATTTATATTTAACTAAAGTATGTAGGTACCATTTTGTTTAATAACTTTTTGCCATCTTGTAGGTAGGGTCCCACCAAAAACATTATCCCATTGCTATAGAAATTTTGGAACTTCTGATCAAAATACCGCGACAAGTGGTTTTGGCAGTCCTCTGGTGATGTTAACCTGACATTGCCTAAAGAATTCTGAAGAGACCGAAACAGGCAAAAATCTGAAAGTGCAAGGTCAGGGCTATACGGCGGATGCATTAACACCTCCCAGCCAAACTCTCTTAATTTTTTCTGGATGGCCAAATATGTGTGACGTCTAGCCATATCATGATGAAAAACCACACCCCTTTTGTACATTAATTCGGGCCGCTTTCTCTCAACTTCTTACTTTAATCTCATCAGTTATTCGTAGTAACGTTCAGAATCAATGGTCCTGCCTGGTGGTAACAGCTCATAATGAATAATGCCCTTCCAATCCCACCACACACATAGCATCACCTTGTTGCGAGTTAACCCGGGTTTCGCCAGTCTCTGAAGCCAGAGCGGCCTTTGACCACGACCTTTTTCGCACGTTCTTGTCGTACGTGATCCACTTTTCATCACCAGTTATCAGCTTCTTCAAAAATGGTTCAGTTTCATTACGTCGTAATAAAGAATCACAAACAAGTACACGGTTCATTATTAGGTTTCTTTCAGTGAGCTCGTGAGGTACCCAAACATCGAGCTTATTTGTGTACCCAGTTTATTTCAAATGCGCCAAAACTGTTTTGTGGTTAATTCCCAGTTCAGCTACGTCGTAACTACTGATATGCCGATCTTGCTCCACATTTTCAAAAATGGCATCCGGTAATAGGGCGACATGCATCTTTGACATCAAAATTTCCGGATTGAAAACGCTTAATTCAAATCTGTCCTACTCTCACAGACACTGCACTAGCTCCATAGACATTGCAAATTTTTTTCGCAGCTTACGTTGTATTTTTACCTTTTTTGTAATGAAATTTTAAAATGTATCGAATTTCTTCATTAGATTCACTCATTTTGACAGTACGAAAAACAAATGAAAATCACACATTTTCCTAATTTGAATTTGGAATTATGTTCTTCAAAATTTTAACTTTCAATGATACCAAAACCATCCAGATACAAATAGTATAGCCAAAGAGCTTTTATTACAAGTTCATACATACTATAAAGCGAAAAGACTTTTTCCCCAACCTAATATAATTGAACCCACTTGGGTTAAGTTATAGAAAACTAGGGCATGTTCCATGTAAACTACTATTCAAATTACATAGTTGGAGTTTTCAGAATAATAATTTTACAGATACATAAAGTCTATTTAAAATGGATTAAATGTATATAAATCTTATAAAAAAAACTCACTAACAACTTTAATTGTAATAGTGTTTGTGTGACCTTCAGGAGATGTGCAAGTATACTGATCACTGTGTCGTGCAGACATCTTAGTTAATGACAATCGATAATTTGTTTCCTTTTCACCATCATTTTTTGCCCAAGCTGCAAATATAAATAATTACTATTATAAAAAAAACCTTAAAATTTCCAGAAACCAATTTCCTCTATAAATTATTACTATAAAAATATGAACAGTATGATGATAATAAAATATGTAATATAAAACAAAAATATATTTCAGAACTAACCAGAATAATGTTGACCCAAAGCTTGAGTCCAAGTCCATTCAGGATCACCCAGAAACCGAGGCACTATACAGTCAAGCCAGAGTGCACTTTCAGGGTAAACAAATAACTCTCCTGAAGGCTCCACTATTGCAGAACCACTAACTACAATATACTGAATAGATGGTGGTGCGTCACCTAAATTAAAAAGAATAATAAAATTATTGGAAACACATAATTTCTCTATGTATGAACAGTATTAAATCATTAATATTAAGTAATAAATATAGCATTTTACCTGTAAAGTTAGTGATCAATGTTGTAGGAACACATTCAGGAAATTTTGGGCTCCATTCTCCATTTTCACAACGCACATGACTTTCACCTTTTAATTTGTATAAACCAAAATGCTTACATTTGGATATAACTATTGAACCATGTGGAAAATATGTTTTTTTCTGTTCATAAATATGTTTAAAATTATTTACTCAATTTCAAACTTGTATTATTAATTTATGCTGTATTTTAAGCAATTATAAGGACTAAACTTTTGTGTTAGTTTTGTTTAAATCCACCTACAAACTTTATATTTACATGTTCATTAGAGATGATGTTATATTTTATCATCTTAATCATCTACTACTACAATACTTTCATTATCTTAAAAATTTTACACTACATCTTATAAAACAGAAACAACTTACATCAATAGATGAATTTTTAAATGAAATTGACAATAATTTGTAGTCATTACGATAATAACATTCTCGGAGTATTGGTTGAAATCTACCATCTAAAAACATGTATTACTTTTCATTATAAAATAAATATTTATACATCAAGCATATATAACAAAGTAGTAATAAACTTACACACAAAACACAATTTTACCTGGAGTAGTTGAACATAAAGGGCCAACCCAATTACCATCTATACATTTAATTTTACATATCAACCTTTCATTTAATGGACCTATCAGTCCTGGAAATTTCACCTAAAACAAGCACAATTTCCTACATGTAATGCACAAAACATTAATTGTGATTAAAAAACAAATTTTAATAGTTATTACCTCAGATATTTTAGAGAAGTCAGACCTGAATCGTGTAATATCTAAATTATCATCTGCACTTGTAACATCAGGTAAAGAACATTTATATTCATCTAAAACAAGAAAATACTACAAAAAACATTGAAATGAATTATTTTCAGCAGAAATTTTCTTCAAATTAGTAAAATGATATTTAAATTCTTGTTTAAGAATTTCGTTATCATTACGTACCTTGAGTAATAGTAGAATTTTCTTCGCCATTAGAAAAGAACAAATGCACTAACCATATAAAAATAACTAATGTATGTCGCATTGTTTCTAAATTATTCAATTTAATCCCGAAAAAATACTTTTTCAAATGATTAGAGTAATATCTTATTCTTTTTTGTATACATCCCTAAGAAATCACTTCATCTGTATTCAAGGTTATCCTTTCGGTAGTTATCGAGAGTATCTATATTCATCGTTCTTTTGTCACCGACATCGCGCAATTGATTATACCAGTAGCATACCACAGAACAGTAAAGATGCATATTTTCGTATTTTAATCAATAAATGTTCTTTTAATTTACGAAAAATATTAGTTTCGAGGAAGTATCGGTTTTTATGGTATTTAAAGCAAATAAGCATATTTTGAATTATTAACCTGTTACAAAAAAGAGGAGTTTATCAATTCGAAGCATATTTATAAAACTCTATACTTAATCGCTACTTTTTCTAAAAAAAAATTTATTAGATCGTATCATAAAATTTTCAAAGTTTCTTAATCTCAATAAAAAGTTTATAACACAAATGGAACTGCCCAGCTTTTTGCTATTTCTGACCTCTAGCCTATAACTTACATTATTCATTAACGAAAAATAAAATGCTATTCGAGCTTGCCGAGTTTATACACGAACGAATCTCAAGTAGCAAATTTCATACCAAGTTGTCGCCTAGCAATCGGAGACAAGGTGATATTGATGTTCATCTTTGTCGTAACCTCATGACTGAGGGACGTGACTAGGGTGCGTTGCGCTGGCCACCATTTCTTTCGAGATAGTTGTGTCTTGCGCCATTTGGATGGATGATTGTAGGGTAGCTCCCGTAGCGTCCAGAGTTGTGTGTCCATCTCGTAGGATACCGCCCTCTCGCTCTCTTTTCTTCCACACAACCACTAATAATCAGCCTTTCTAGACTGTCTGGGTCTCGCCTTACATTAAAAGAAATAAAGTTTTCAATCAGAAATTACTGCAACTAACTTCTGAAAATTTTGTTTATAATAAATTTATATACAGATTAATGATTCATATCTTTTTTTTTTTAGAAATCTTAATATAATATAATTTATAATATTAAAATATTATATACGAATCTTAAAAAATGTAAAATACAGCATTCACAAAAAGATAATTTCAAAACACCTTATGTATGTGTTATTACATTTACTTTATATGAAAAAAATACTTTTGGCTGTTATAGTTTTTGTACAAGTCACTTATTATTATAAAATGAGAAAAATTTTAGAAAACTTATTTATAATAGAAAACGACAACCTGATTGGAATTTATTAAATTATTTTTAGATCAATTGTAGCGCCGGTTAAAAAATAAGGTTTCATTACTACTTACTAGAATGTTAAAAGAATAGTTAATGATTTGATTCAAAATTCTTAATAGATAGTACGCATACTTTTTAATTCGGTAGTTTATACTGTCATAATATAAAAAAAATATTTAATACTATAATATATACAACAGCACTTTGGACCAGTAAGGTACAAATTGCCACTGGAGTGACAATGGACTCAGCAACTGTAGTTGATGTAAATATTAAGTAGCTCTAAGTCTCCATTAATAAGCTGTATAAGTTGATCAAAATAACGGAAACAACCAGAAAAGAGTAATATGTATCATGTGCAATTTATAGCCCAGCAAAATTAAAGCATAGAACGCTCTTTATTAATTTTTTATGAAACTTACAACATAATTCGTTATAAAACGAAAACCACCTGCGAAACGCAACGGGTAATGGCTTGTCTTGTAACGCAGGTCCTCTGATGCAAATAGTTACTTTTAAATCAGTTAAGCTCAATTTTTTTTAATTTAATTAAGCTACAAGACGAGCTGGACGTTCACTTGATGGCAAGTGATAAGCCCGCCAAAAACAACGTCGCGCTAGTTATAATGATATATACAGCACAACATGCAAAGCTTGACACAAGAGACAAAAGATATCGAGTCTCGTTACCCCAGTAGCTAGTGTAATACTAGCTACAACGCCCTTCAAACAAGATTACCGTAATATTTACACACTGTCTACATAGATGGTCTCCGGTAACAAAAACCTACCACCAGTGAGCTATCTATTTACCGTCGTAATTGCTTTGTTGTAGTGCTGCTGACACACGTAGCGAAGTACAGCATTTGGTTACATATATTGTAGTATTTTGTTTCAGGTTTGCTATGACTTGCGGTTTATTGATTATACGCTCCATTATCTTATAAAGTATGGTGGTAATCGGGATAGGTCGACATAAGCAGGGTTGGCACCACTTGTTACAATTACGCTATCTCTTAGAAGTAGTGTTTAAAGTTTTTACTTCCTTAAACCTATAACCTTTAATAACTACTGTGTGGTATGGTTGTTAGTTTTAAAATAACAATCAGAAGTGTAAATAATAATAACACTTTATTTCAGCTCTTCTTAAATATAAAAAATTAAAATTACATAGGTAATAGTATATATAATCAAAACTATAAAATAACATTGTTAAAGGCACATTGTTCCCTTTTGTGAAGGTGTCATATTTTTATAAAGTCTATTACTATAATAGCAAACGTATAGCGAATATTAACATTACTTAATTTTGTTGTTTCTTATTAAATTTATACGGTTTTGGCGTAAAACCGTCGAATTATTACGTATTTGACTGTATATATATATATAGTTATTATTTAGATATAGTTTATAGAGTTTTTGCATTTTGCAATAAGAAACTGTTTACTTATTATTTCCATGAACCATCGTTTCTTCACGAAAAAAAGACGCAACATGTCCTAAAATTTTTACTAAAGAATTCTTTTTCGTAACAGTAGATAAGGAAAGAAGTTTTTTAAAAAAAATAAACGATGTTGTTTATCGTTTTCCTAATTATTATAATGAAACGTTTATGAACATTCCTGTAAAATTATGTATTTATTATATGAATTATTTTATAATTCATTGATGTTTTGCAATATTTGGACTATGTAAAAAGAAATTACATTATTTATGGAACCCGAAACATGATATTCATTTAATGGCATAAATTCGTTCTAAAATAAATACATAGATATAATTTCCATGTTCAATTATTTGTCAAGCTTATTCCAGGTATGTTTGAGCTAAGAATTTATATTTAAAATCGTTATGTTATGTCCCAAATGGTAGTAAGCTATTTCGACTTTTTCGGACCACTCGATAGTTTTGCATATTCATATATTTCAGAGAAGTGTAGACGCTTCACATTGAAAATTAACGAATTAATTTGTCGTCAGTTAAATGTATGTATGTAAATTTATTTGAATGAAACAGATTTATTACGTGCAAGTTTAATATCTTTTCTATTTTTTTTGCGTGTCTATAATAATTATCGACTTCCAAAATATAATTCATGTAATAAAACAGTTATAAAGAAAAAATGCTTACTATTAATAAGCAATTCGAACCAATAAAAAACATGAAAAAATAAGAAAAAATATTATACTACAATTATGATTTATTTAAAGTCTAATATTAATACAGAATCAAAATATATCTACTGTAAATGATGAGTGATTAGTATTACTTAATAATTTAAATACTTTAGAAAAAATTCTTTAGTTTGAATAGTCCCATGACATTTAGGAAGTTAACATAGAAGATCTAATCAGTCTTACAAGAAGGCACCATTGTTAATTACAAAATATTTTGTATCTGAATGTTTTGTATATATAGCGTATTTTATGTGGCAATTGATTAATCACTAATTAATAATTTTATTATTTATATGTACACTGGAAATAAGTTATATGAACTAGATAAAGATAAATAATATTGGTTGAAATACATAACATTAAAATAGCTACTTTTGGGATTTTAAGAGTTTAGAGTAAGTAGTAAGAAAGTAATAGAGTTTAAAGGACAATAATTTTTTTCACCAAAAATTTGTTGGTTGTTAAACCAATCATTATCGTTTAAAACAATATCTATTCACAAGTTGAAGAAGTTAAAGATAAAAATAAATGAAGATAGCAATTACATGTTCCTTTAGTACAAGCACATTAGTCGTTACTGCACATGTTTAAAATTAAGAAATATTTACTGCTATAACAAACAGGGGCTTAATGCATTTCAATGTCAAATAAAGTGCTCCTCTTTAATAAGGAGCAAGGTTGGCAGTTAAAACTAATAATAAACAATAAGTGAATATAGATATATAAAATGACAAAGATTATAGATATTGATTTTACCCTTATTATCTAAAAATATTATTAATTAATAAATAAAAAATATGGAATAAAATATAATCTTATTTCTATACTACTACCAAATATGTAGTAAAATTTTGTAAGTGGCACATTTTCAATGCATTTTTTTTTGTTTTGTAATATCTATCAAAACGAAAAGGTAAAAAAAGAAAAAAATCAAATATCCAACAATAATAGTATAGTAGGAAAAAGAGATAAAGTGAATTACTATGGAATATTATTATTAAATCTTGAAGTTTTATACCTAAAACAATATTGGACAGTAATAAATTACTTCAAAATATATTAATTAAATTAGTAACATTTATATTCTGAGATCCTTTATAGCCATTCTAATATTAATGTTTATTCTTACTTTGAGAATATCAACAAATGTGTTAACCTAGTGAAATTGTTGTTGTAGAACAAATATTAGATCAAGAACTTATTTTAAAGTATATACCAGCACCCAAATATAACATCATCCACAGGTGAATTAAGAATTACAACCAAATATTGGAGTACTAATAGTTTGTTGTGAAGTCAGTGGGATTCATTTTGAGAATTGAATGAAAATTAAAAAGTCTAAATCCTAATAACATTTTGCTAGCAAGTCTTTGGGCTGGGTCCAATAACTTATATGCTTATTTCAGAATTTCTCACAAAGAAAACTCAACTAGCATTACCTTCTATGTTGTCCTTTGGGTAATTGAGCGTTTTTATTATTGCTTATGTCTAGAAGTGGATGTCTATCTGCTGATGATGATGAACTTTATTATTAGTGGCATATCACTATTTCATATCTAATAATAAACATGAATTTAAAACTCTTTAGATCAAGATAATAAAAATAGGTTATATTCAATTTAGTTATTACCTAAATGAAAAACTTATTATTAAATAACTTAATATTTGGTTTACTTGCATACTTTAAGAGATGTATTCTTGATAACCCAGAATGCAATTGAATATGGAGGCATTGAGATATGATGTCCATATTTAAAGTGTCTTGGTTCCAATTCTGGTATAGAATTTTCAAAGTATAGTGGCCATCCATTAAGTAGAACTGTTTTAGTTTTTCTATTATTGGATGGAGCACTTATTATAAACTCGTCAATATTTAAGTAATTTCCATGAATAGCAGTTCCATTTAAAAGAAAACGAACTTTTTCCATTTCTAAATTAATTGCATAAATAGTTACAGCTGATGTATCAGTAGTATATTTTCTGTTGGTACAATGAGCATACATTCTTTGCAAAGGTGAACATTTACAGTCAACATGTAACACTTTATTACCAACAAGTCTCTTATACAACAAACTCAACCACCAATCCGGTAATGGTTCCAAGTTGTCATCTATTAGACTGTAATTACCTCCAAAGAAGCTCTGTCTTATTACAGTAGTAATATTATATTTAGCAGAAAGACCTAATTTGTCTATCCAAAGAGGACTTGCAGCATAGGTATTTGATAGTCCCGGAGCACCACCTCCATAAGAACTACCTGTTTCAGTTAACCACATAGGTATATGATTGTATTTAAATGTGTGATTCTTCATATCATTTATTTGATTATTCAGCAAATCAAATGTATCTGGATTCCAAAAATCTTCAAGTTTAGCTGTTTTACTATTTAGATAATACTGATGCCAAGCTCTTACATTTATGTAATTTGAGCCATTACCTAAAAATTCAATCATGTATTGAAGGCATGTATGGCATTTTGGTTGTGGTCTTGTAGTGTCTGGGCCAATTAAAAGTGACTTGTGGTAACCATGGTGATCTAAAATGTTGCGAAGTTTTTTAAAATCTTTTGCTAACATTTGTGGAGTTATGGTAATATTAAACACATGGTGTAAGGAGTTTGGCTCATTACCTAGCTGCCAATCAATGTTATATGCTCTCTGCCTGGAATACTCTAAAATTTCTACAGCATTATTACTATTCCATTCGTTACCGTCACGAAGAAGTAAATTAAACGGGAATAATAATCGTATTCCCGTAACATTGCAGAATTCATTTATTTCAGACCATTTTTTTCCTGTTACAATGAAAAACGGCAAAAATTTGTGCTTACAAAATTTTTTTACTGATTGACAAACTGATTTCGAAGCATTTAATGCACAGTTTTTGCAAGAAACCGTTGAAACATCATCAGGACTGAAAATAAGTCGATCAGACATGGTGCCACCTAATCTCAACCGCGCTGGTGCTAATGCAGCTGCTAGTTTTCTAAATCGTGGCTTACTGAAATCAATTCTATTGTAATTCTGTAATTCTGAAGCGTCGATGCCAATACTCAAAAAATCGTCTGGGAGAATATTCATCACTTCTTGATTTTCATTTATTGAAACATAACACTTATCGCCTGATCTATACTTGGCAAATATAACTAACAAAGCTATGTTACAACAAATGGCTATAGCACTAAAAGCAAGCAAATGTTTGTTAGGCCACATATTTAAAAATATAACAAATTTTACTTGTTCGTCATAACCACACACAATTTAAACATTAACTATTCAGTCCAAATACTCGGTTTTAAATTCTAGTATCTGGTATAGATGTTTAAACCAACAATTTGGTACATACTACTTAGTACCAAATAGGTACTTATGTAGACAAAAAGAGGATTTTTGATCCACCTCGGTTAGAAATCCCGACTGTTATCACAACGTGACCTAAAGAGAAACTATGAGTGTATAAACTACTAATTCAAAGATGAGACGCATTAATCGCAACCGGGTTTTAAAACCAGGTATTTGCTTCAAAGTAATCGCACCAAATGAACAAGCAAAAAATTTCTGTGTATTTTTTTAATACTATCTTACAAGGTCAAAAAATTTCTGTAAGTTATTACCAACTTTTAATATGCCCATAGCCTTTGCCTTTATCTTAGCACGTAATGTATGTTAATAACTTGAATTTATTTAATACAACTCGGAATATGAAAATATTTCAAGAAGTATTTTCGTTTGTTACGCTTAATTTTGTTTGTATTCATTTTGTTATAAAAATATTTAGAATAACTAAAATACAGTCAAATTTATTTAAATATACGTTATATATGGTAAAAAGAGAAGATATTACTTTTTTATACTTTTCACCACACAAGATGTAGATGTAGTTATATACACTGTGAAGACTTATATCATCTAGTTTTTAAATTTTAATTTACATTCGTTAAGGTCATATACTAGTTATTCTCTAGCGTAGCGACCCAAAGCAAGTCTTGGCCTCCGACACAATATCGTACCAGCATTTCCGGTCCGCACTGTTTTTGGATAATTATTAGACAAAAGAATTAAAATGTTGTAATATAAGAAAAACCTACATTATATAATAAATATTTAATAACAGACGTAATTTTGTATGGACAACATATAAAGTTTAGGTTTGAAATGATTCACCTAAATTTTGTTCGACTTTGTTTTGAAAATAAGATAAAATATTCCCTTGTTTAAATGTTGAATAAATACACTAAAGGCCATTATGGATGTAATTATAAGATCAATAAATTTGCAAAACCTGAAAACAAGTATCATCATACCAACCGATGCTCACTGTCTCCATTGTCGACCATATTTTGTTTCAGTTGCGCAGACATTAATCGCTTGATTTTTACCAGGGGTTCTACGCTCGATTTTGTGGACAAATTTAGAAAGGCTTTTATTGTAAAACTGTTGTTAAAACAGCATCGTATTATTCTAGCTGTCATAACAGGTGCTCGGGTTATTAAACATCCGTCTCCTACAAGACTGTAAAATGGGAAGGATATATATATATATGGGAGTTGAATATTCGCGTCCGCATACGGATACGACATGTCAAAAATTGGTTATATAAGTATTTACTAACTTCCCACGTTCATGTATATAGACAATAAATATTTATTAGCAGGACTTTGTCTGCTGGAGTTTTTGGTATATTGAAATAATACTCCTGAACTGATATTTTTTTTATTTGTGACTTGTTATAACACTTACAGATTAATTATGTATTTTGTTGTGAATAAATATGAGTACTATATGGAATACAATGTATAGTTTAAAATTGCAGATTTGATAATTGCATCGTACCTAGTTTTCTAATTATGCATTTATGTAATTGATAATAAAGCCTAATTTTTGTTACAAAATTTCATGCCTCTTATAGTTTAAATTAATAACTCAGTCTTTCTTAATTGAAAATATAGCGCCAATTTATGACAAAATAAAAACCATTATAGTGACCCAAATTTATAGAACGAAGTATAAGAAGTTAATACTACAGTGTTATAATGCCCTAATCTGTTGTATATATTATTTATTTATATATCTCAATTGTTAAAGATTAAAACAAACTATTATATTAGAGCAACAACTTAGAACAACTAAGTACAAAATTTTAACAAAATTTACCCATAAAATAAAAATTAAGTATCATGATACCATTAATATTGAAAGTTTTAAAAAGAAACTTGTCGAAATGATGTAAAGGTATGAGTTGATCGGTATAAAATAGTTATAATGATGATATTATTTCCACGAAAATTCTTTAATTCTACTTCCCATGAAATACAAGTTATGTGTAATGTCTAGGAAACAGACATTAATAATTCATATTTGCAGAGATGTTTACAATTCATCATGTTTTGGTCCAGAAAATTCTTCGTGGCTGATGAAACCATTCTTGTCCTTGTCTTCATGCTGGAAGATCTCCTCGACGAGTTTGTCGTGACTGTCAAGCATTTGTTTTATATCTTCACTTATTTCAGCGCCGTCAGCCGGTACCATTTGCTTTTTCAGGTATTCACTTACCTGGAGGATATAATAAATTATATTAAACAGTAAAAGTAAAGTATGTTATTTTCCGTCTATATATATACTTTTTCAACTTCAATATTTTCTGACACATTGGAACTGCAACAGTTTGAGTTTTGTGTTTTAATCATACAGGTAATAAAGATGGCAAAGTCGAGCGTTAAGTCGGACCCTTATTGGGTAAAACCCGATGTTCTTCTTACCCTTAAGTTTTGGGGACACAGAAATTCCTTTTTTACCGAGTTGATTAAAAGTTGATCTGATTCCATCGAAATTCACACGCTACATCCACGTAAAAAATTACATCACTGTGCGGCGATAACAAACATTTTATTACATCCAGACAAGTATTCTTTTTTTAATAGACTAAGTTCATTTAATTTTTATTTAATAAAATTAGTCAAAGTGACACATTGAATTATACCTTTTTTCGTACCAGCCAACCAACATTAAATATTAATGGTAGCCGAGTCCTCCTACAGTATAAAACATTTTCTGGTAAATTTTTGTATTTGAGTCTTAGCAAATTCCCTGAAGGAAGAATGTCAAAATAGGAAAACGTTTTTAAGTATATATTTTGTTCTTGTTTATTCTATGATTTAAATTTTTTACAGCTTTTTTATTTGTTCTGTTTACAAATTTCATTATCTACCTATATATAAGTTACTTGTTATTAAATCTTTGCAATATATTCTGTATTCTGAGTGGTATACTATTGAGTGCTCAGTTTGTATAGCAATACATTTATATAAATTATTAATAATTAAAAGACAGATTAACAAAATCTTTCATTAGAGCCAGAAAATAAGCGGACGGGTTACACCAGATCTATAATAAAACTACTCGTAATATTTCAAATTATTGTGAGCTAAATCACTATAAATTTAAATTATTTTTTTATTAAATCTAGCCATTAATGCAGAAGTGAAATAAACTTATCTTGATTTCAAAGACCTTAAAGCGTAACTGTTTATAGTCGTTACTAATGTAAGCTCATGTGTCGGCAATAAACGAAGATGTTTAATAAAGTTACTTTTTATCAAAGAAAAATTTTGAACCACAAAGCTTTTCCGAAGCATATTTATGAAGTTGCTGAAACAACTAAAAAATTCCATGTACGAATCTTCACAGATTGATAAAGAATGCGGCTGAAATATTAGAATAAGTATCAAAATTATCCAATCCTCCACCAAAGAATCCATCCAGGACTGACCTCCTCTCGCGACAGCTCTTTGTCGCCATCAGTGTCCATAGCTTGAAACGCTAACTCTATACTCACTTCTTCGCGTGATAACATGTTATCCTTGTCAGCATCGATTTCTTTGAAGACATTGGTAGTCGGTGGAGAGTCTCCAATGTTGATCAGCTCGACATCGAAATGAAGGGTAGCGTGCGGAGGGATAACATTGCCAGCTCCACGTTCACCGTAGCCCAAATGAGATGGGATGGTCAATTTCCGCTTCTCTCCTGTAAATTTTGAAAAGAAATAAAGTAAACAAATGTGTCCAATTTATTTTATATAGTGGAAGGCAAGTGTCAAAGTTGCCATCCGATGTCAATGATCATTATTATATAGACAGTATATCTTATGTATATTATGTTACGTGGCTATAATAGAATTAGTAATTTGAAGACAGAAGTATTGTATTTGTACTGTCACAAACAAGCCCCCTTTATCCCTTTGTAACTCCGTCAAACTGTACCGATGAAAACATTGGATGCATTTAAACAGCGCATAAATTACGTGAGTGCCTTAATTGAAATGTTTCATTGATTAAACATAGATATAATTATAGGTTAAATAAATCTTTAAATACATATCGATATTTTCGTAGACGTAATATTCAAAATATTAATGAAGTCAATATTAAATTGATAATTGTATGTCTTCAGTGATAAAAATTATCATAGCAAAGTTGGAATACGAAAGTAATTTGACGATAGTATTCTATTTACTTACTTCATTTTAACTTTTTGTAACTAAAATGAAAACTTGAATTTACGTTTTAGACTTACATTTATTGATAATTAAACTTTTCTACACGCGTATTATTTATAGAAGCGTTTCCGTTATTTAAAAGGTGTTGTTTTACTATAAAAAAACATACCGACACACATATCCAGTAATCCTTGATCCCATCCTTTGATCACCTGACCGACGCCAATTTGGAAAGTGAAAGGTTGTTCGCGGTCGTAGCTGTAACAAAAGAAAAATTACTTATGTAAATACCGTTGATAACTAGTCGTTACAGAGAATGTTAAAAACAGAATTTCACACAGATATGGTCGTTGTATATCTCTTTTAATGAAGACATACTAAAAATAAGATAAATCTATACAGTAATTTATTATAAAGCGTTATAGATATGTGGACAGTTATAACATCCGCATGCATATTTAACGAGTATGCGGACACACTTTATCCATATATTTCGACAATGCCAGCGGACCATCAGATAAATCGGCCCGTTGAATAGCACTACACATAGGTTATTGTCCAGACATACTATTATGCGTGCAATGTTGTACAGTATACTTTATGAAATACAGTAATTTAACACATCGCAAAGCACATCTTAGAGACACCATAATAAATAATAGTAGTTATAATAGCAATTAACGCCAATGATACAATTTTAATAAGTTAATGATATATCATAATGATATTTAATAATAAATTAAAAAATTTAAGCTAAAAAGAAAAAGTTTATATTTTGTCACAAATAAAAAAAAATATCCGCTGTTAAACAAACATGAACCGGATGTATAGAAAAATTATATGCGTTCGTGGTTTAATTAATTTCTCTGCGGGGTACAAAAAGATACACGTCGAATATAATTATAAAATTAATATAATCCTGCGAAGTCTATGTTTAACGACACAGAATTAAGAAATCAAATATTGATTATTTAACCATTTAAATTTCATACAGTTAATTTAAAAACATGTCAACAAAATTATTAATTTTGTTTTATTTAAAATAATAATAAAATTCGATTATTAAAAACTTTTTTTAATATATTCAATCATGAAGGAGCAGGAAATCGAAGCAAACAGAGAGAATAACTGTCTTAAGTAAACGATGTTACATCTTGGAAATGATTACGAAAGAACAACAAATACATAATACTTACATATAAACTTACAATCAAATATCAACAACTAACGTCAAATAACAACTATGTCGTAGTTATTTTGTAGTAATAGAGACGAATTGTCTTTTTTCTATTTAAGCAAAAAAATTACTTTGGAGATATAATTGTGTTAATAAAACGAAACAAACCCAAACTAATTTATTATCATGTTATCCATGCTGAACGCAATTAACAATTACGGCGTTTATAACAAGCGAATCTTCAATTTTCAGTCAGTGGAATGAATAGCACAAAGAGCTTTTATATGCCCGACACGAGTAATTAAATCTTATTCCTATTTGTCTCCCACAGCGCATCGTTTTATGATAATCTGAAACTGATAACAACGCTTTGAATAGCACAAATATATATATATAAGTGTATTTAATTATTGAACCGATTGCCTACGTCCAGCTGTGGACCTACAACATGTGATTAAATAATTACTGTCATAAATGTACCTTCTCATAATTATAGAAATGTTATATATTGTGCTCATAACTGATGGGACATACAGCCTATTTACGTCCCCACTGTTGGGGCACAGGCCTACCCTCAATATGTAGGCGATTGGCCATAGTCACCAGGCGTGCCCAATGCGGATTGGTGACTTCACACACACCTTAGAATAAATTCTAGTTCATGTGCAGGTTTCCTCACGATGTTTTTTTCTTCACCGTTTGTATTTCGCTGTCGTAACTAAAGTTCACAAATGAACATAACTTAAATATTAAAGTCATTGGTAAATGCCGAGATTCGAACCCGCAACCTTCGGAATGAAGGTTGCACGCTCTAACCGTTAGGCCAGCAAACTACAAAATATAACGAGCTATGAAAAAATATTCTTACATAAACTATTAAGTAAGCATATTTAAAAATCAAGAATTTAATTATTGACGTTTTCATAACATAACATAACAAACCTAGTGATTATGAAATGATAAGAAAGTATTATATCATATAAAAACCAATCTTATCGCCTCTGTAAACAATTACCATTAAATATCATATATTTTTTCGCGTACAAAAAATGTACAGTACTAAGGTAACACTTTATAATTGCACTTAATGTACCGGTCTAATTTTGAGTGAAAATGATGTATGATTAACACTTATTTTTCTTTAACAACTCTTTGTGATCCTACTATATAAAGATTACATCCCTTTTAAATTGTCACTCCAACTCCGGATTGCTAGACGCAGCCAATAATAGAATAAGTAGCCACAATGTGTGTTAGTTGGACCGAATATAAATTCCCGATATTCCTTCATTCTGACAACGGAAATTAAACGCGACGATTTAAATTAATACTAAGAACCACTGATTTACTAAATACTACTGAATTTTACGTTGCATCGGGATGCGCTAAAAGCTTTAGGTAATTTAAATGCAAATTTACATTTAGTGTTTTTGCCTTTCCTTAATTTTCGCAGGCAAATTTATAAGTCTTGAAAAATATTATTACCACTTATAACCTTTACGAAATGCGGGCACGTTTCCGTAATCTTGTTTTATATAACAAAATTTACGTTGGTTTACTTACGATATGATGCTAGTAATTATGCAATTATACTTTAAAATACAAAATTTCTAGTTATGTTATTTGTCGTAAGTCTAGCGGTAAGGTGAAACCACGCGCAGATTGATGTTTGGTCACAATTTTTTTAAAGCATAAAAATTAAGTATTGTATGCGCATTAACAATCTTTTGGTCGTATTAGAAAAAAACAATATGTCCTACAAAGAGAAAATTGAAAAGCGGCACGAACAATCAGACCTTAGTCTCGGACACTACCTTCTGTTTCATTTCATTTCAATATGTCTACTCCCTGAAGATTTCAGGCAAAATTATAGCGAGTGCACTTTAAATATTGCTCATTCTAAAGAAAATGGAATGTGACAGTTGATGATTAAGTTCACGTCGTGTGTCGATTCAAACAGAAATTCAAGCTATTTGTGTTATTAAAGTATATTTCCCGCCTACATGTCCTTGACGTTGGTCTAAAAGATAAGCAGGGGGTTCCAAAATGAAGAAAAAAGGAAATATTTAAAATGTATATATCAATAAGATGTGCAGTTTAAGATTTCACAAAGACTGGTGTTAAAAAGTCGCATTATGAGCAAATAATATATTTATTGTGCATAAATAAGTAATGTCTCTTTGTATAAATAATAAACCATTATTTACCACAAAGTTCTATAGTAGACAATGATTTATTTCTATTATTAAGAAGAATCTAAACGTTAAAATATATGTATCTGACTTTAAAAGCCCTTCATTTAGTGAAATTATCATATAATCACTTTTAATTTCAAGATCTTGATTAAACTTCACTAATGTTCTATAAAAATAATTATACAGCTTAATAAACTCTTAACTGCGGCTTAAAATTTATCCTAATATGACAGTATCATAAATAAACAGACCTTTTATGTTTATGTTAGTATATAGTGGTAAATAGCTTTGTGAAAGTCGAGATGCGTCGTACGTGAATCGAAAGTATGCTTGGTAAAAGTAGATCGACACAAGCGAAGTGAAAACCATTGTTTGTGAACTAACTCTCTCCAAGTGCCGTTTGTGATTCAACTATGACCTTATATATTAAACAGTTTGAAATGCGAATATTTCAATCAACGTCCGTGTAAATAGTAAATGAAATTGTGGTACATTTTTTGTCTTAGTAATATTACACGTTGTATAAATTACCTCATAAATTAGGTTTTAGTGGTGTTTCGATATTAATGGCGGACCATAATGGTCGCGCCAGTGCATTTTACCCGATAATTGACTCCTGCGGAACACAATAGTGACATGATTGGATCGTCTTGATAATGCTTATCTTGTGACAAAAATGTTATTCCAACTACAAACATATGTTTTAATAATTTTTTTTTAATTAATTAACCTCTTATATTCATTCTAGAATTATAGATGTAATTGTAATCTAAATATGCTCGCCGTTGTGTACAATTGTATTGTCGAATTAATTATTTTAGTTGTATACATTACAATACAAATTTTAACTGCAAGGGAACGGGGGTAATTTCTGTATTTAGAATTTTAAGTTTTGTCTATATTATTGGACTTTTGTTTGCGACAGCGACAAAGTTTTTGCATTTATTTTATAACGTTGCTTGTATTTATTTTAAAGAATAAATTTGCAAAGTGATTAAATAAATTTTATTATAATTTCTGTGTGTAAGTGCATATTTCTTTTGTCAACTTTATATGTAGGAAAGGTGTAATATATATATACAGCAAAAAGAAAAAAAACATAAAATTGGCTGTTTGTGAGTACAATCGTTATGATACGTAAGTAAGATAAGTTTTGTAAACAAAGCGTTTTAAAATATAGCAACATTAAAATCAAACCGCAGATCCCATCTTCTTCCAAAGAAATAAATTTCTTGAACTCCTTGAAGCAGAAAGTAAAGTTGTGATAACTTTTATGGTCTATGTGCGGAACCCGGGGACTTCTTCAAAAATTTATCCGTCGGGGGAAGAAGACGGGTATGGCCGCACTACATAATATATATCACAATTTTTAAAAATCCAATTTATAGTTGAATTACGTAAAGATTAATCATATCTTATAAAAAAAAAATGTTTTAAAATTACTGTATTCGTTAATAATATTCACAATAGCTGTATTAGACTTTTTTTTATTAAAAAGTGGGAGTGTATAGCTTCATTTCATTCCTTCATAATAGCGGGAAGAACACGGGTAAAATACTTCGTAACCACAGAAGCGCTAATTAATTTTTGTTTGCAACTTGCCGGCGAGCCGGGTGATGTTAATAAAGAACTTTGATGCATAAAATGAACCTTGAATTCATTTCTTTAATGTAGCAATTAAAATTTTAATCATTACTTTAATTGGATGACTTAATTTATTTGTCTAGTGGTAAACACCAGAGCGATGTAACAGCTTGTTCAATCAATGCTTATCGGGCGATCCGGTGTTATGTGCGTATACAAATGCAAGCAAATGTACATGGCATTAGTTAACAGATAGATCTGCATGTTATTTTTAGTAAATTAAAAAAATCTGTTGATTTATCATAAAACACAAGGTGGTTTCATGGCAAGAAGAAAGCATTATCGTAACTATGTACAAATGCAGATCTCTTCTAACGGTAGATATTTATTGGTAAAGACTGCAGCAAGTATTTTCGCCACGCAACAATATACTCGAACTCGCTTTAAAAAAGTCTCTGTTTGTATATAAAAAAAACCTTTTCTCTTCTGTCTATGTTATAGGATAAAGAGGGAAATCTATTATATTATACGATATAAAATCGTTTAATAACCTTATCATTAAAGTTGGCCGGTTCAGGTTAAATGGTAAAGAGCCCCAGGAACGATAAATAACTATTTTTATAAGAACTTACGTCACGTCCTGTGTGAGGGCAGCCGAGCGCGGCTGCTAACGTTGAATTTTTCACACCCCCGCCCAAGCCCCCTACCAACCCACCTACTTAATAAAATATCAGACAGACTTCGTCACATCTCAAAAATATAAAGTTTTCTTATTTTATCTAATACACTCTGTGTTGGATACTAGGTATGTTTAAATAGCAGAGCAAGTTGCAATCAGATCCATTACCTTTGAATATTAGCTTAAATTTTGATTTGTTTTATTAATATCTTATATATTATTTTAATTGATTACTTTAAACGGCAACTAAAATTATTTCTCGTCCATCAAAGTGCGATTTTGTTAGAATTGTTCTATTTTTGGCACTGATATTAGATTCGTGGCTATAAATTCAGAATGAATGAGCACTTTAGAAATTTAAGCCGTCTACCCTTTATACATTATTTCTGGTGCTATAAAGTCATGTAAAGTGAAGCTTAAAATAGGCGTTTCAAAAAAAAAACATTATTAAACAACGTTTACCATTTATTTTTTTTAAAATCTGTCTTATTGTCATTTTATAATCGCTTTAAAAAGACTGCTAAATAATAGCAGTGTTTATGAATAAAATTCATTTAAAAGATAATGCATTCAATTAAACTATAACAGCAATCATAGCAATACCGTTAGACTGCGACTAGATATGAGCACCCCGTCACCTGGTGTGATGAAGAATACCATCCTATGCAAAGCGACAATCTACATCTGTAAATATTTTGTCTCGTTGCTAAAAAACACAATTTTTATGACTATTTTTATATAAATACGGCAGGTTAATAAAGGTTTTAACCATAACGAACAGACCTACTTAGTCTAAGAATGTAAGTGTATGTATATATTTACTATTTGCTTAGTAGAAATAGGAACCGAAAGTGTTAAGATAACAGTGATGGGTGCTGGTATTATTAAATCAAGTTGAAAGTATCATAATCGTGCCCTGTTTACCGCACGGCAATAAATATCAATCTGTTGATATTGTTGACACATCCTGAGGCAGGCGCCCGCTGCAAATTTCGCCCAAGACACAAAATGGAGCTTTAGTGACAGCAACGAAATTTAGTACCAACGTTCCATTTTATGAGTTTAAGTTAAGCCGCGGACTTATACTCAATAATTCTGAAATATTCTTCTCTCGTCCTAGGCCTATTTACAAAACCAGATTATTGAGAATTTTTGTAATCATTGGTGCTAAAATATTAATGAAAAGACCCTTGCTTCATAAATATACTTCAGCGGAAGTTGTTGCTTAGTAAATTAGTATCACTTAATAGTGCACATTGAAAAAATTATATATCAGATAAACATATACTATTTCTAAAATCAAAGCAATACGGCTAACGCTTAATGGAGTTATTCAAATATAAAGGGTATAGGTGGCGTATTCAACATTGTATGACCAGGATGCACGCCTTAACATTAGATGCATTCATCTTATTATATATTTACATTAAAAATATTAAAGCTATAAGCACTAAAATGTATATTTTTTTTTACATAAAATTTAATCGTAATATTAAACGTTTTATTGTATAAAGTTTTTTTAAGCAAAATGACGTAGGATCAATATTTCTTATACGAATGTCTCCACCGCCCGGATAAAAATACTTCAATTAAATATTTGAAGCATAAAAAGCAGACGGAATCTATTACTATTGTATACATCGGTCTATTCACCTTTTTCGTGCACTGCTGGAATACCTAGGTTCGCCAGTAAGTATTAAGTTTGTTGTATCAGTACAATCCTCCTCTTAATTCTTTCAAGAAATCTTTATTACAAATTATAAAAACTTACATATATATCCCATTAAGTACATTGATAGTAATTGTTTAATATACATTACAAGTACATTGATAGTAATTCATATACATCAATTCATGCGCACTAAATCCGAAATACTATTAATTATTGGCTATCGGATTGGTATTGTTTTAATAGAATATCGGCTCGATATTAATTTAATCAGTTAAAAGCTGTTCAGCGTAATTACTCAGGCCAAAGATTAGCTTTGACATGCTCTATGCTTTCGAGACAGAATCTACATAATGCATGGTATGTAGTAGACATTTAAATACATCACAAATGGTATTGTAGCAACAGTCCCAATTTATTAATTCATCAGTCTGCTACTACTACTTTTCTATAACATGGCGAAAGAAGACAAGTGCCAACCCCATTTGAAGTGAGAACGGGGAGGTTAGATGATGTAATCTATTCCAACAAATGATTATTGTTTTATTTTAACTGTAGACAATTTTTTAAAGCGAGTTGTTATAGTGAATACATCTAAATTATACCGTTGTTTTCGCGATATTATGAAGATTTTTTATCGCTACAATAAAGTAAACTTATATATACTTAACATATTAGTGTTATATATGACTTGACAGACTAAAGGATAAACAGATTAAATTTGTATATTATGTACGTTTCGATGAAGTATCTCAGATAATAATGTATAACAAAATAAAAATCGAACTCACAACACACAAAGACTGCACTTGAATTTTGAACATGTTCACCGCTGGAAGCAGATGTTCACCGACAAATTTGGAAAACATGGAAAATTTTATATTTGTAACTGATATTTACTTTGTTTTTGGATTACAAAAACTACTTCGCGTTGTATCCCGGTAACAGAGTTTTAAATGAATTATTTATTATTATATACTAGTGAGAAACCAAGATCATTATAAGAACTTGCCATCTTAATCAATATATAATACAGTCAACACTTCTTCCATTACAGAAATTAAGTTCAAGCATCGTTCTATTGATATTCTCACTTGGGTTTGAAATCAAATATAATACTAAAAAACTGAATTCGAACTATGGCGTATTGCAAGACAAACTTTGTACGTCGTCCTCCGCCGGTACAAAATAACCGTGAAATGAACAAGCTTTTATAAAATTTCAAATTGTTTCTTGCTCTACTTTTTACATTTTACAACATACCTGTTTAGCGAAGCTGCTACAGGATAAATTATTTATGTACCATTTGAAAATATTGTTAACTATTTGATGGCCAACTATACTAATGCAAAATACTGGTGAAATGCAAAATCATTTACTGCACATGGAATTGTTTTGTAAATTTTAGATAGTATCCTCCACAACAGTTTCACGTTATAGTTAAAGTCTCATTTATTATTAAGTAAAAATTAATCCAATATTAAAAACTTCGTACATTTGAACAGTTTAGGACTAAAGCGGCTATCTATACTTTTTCACAACATATTTATTTCCTCTCTCATAATTTTGTAAACTAAACATCATCTTTTCTATAACATGTTTTAGGAGGTCTATTGTATTCAAGTCTAGTTTACTGGTGAATTTTCCAAGCATCTCCTCTGCTTGACCGGTTAAACGTTATTTTATCGTTTGCGGGCCGCTTTTAGTCCATAACAGTATTACGAAGAGGGATATCACAAAGACTTTCAAAGACAGTTATATTCGGTTCGGGCACTGAGAAATTTAATTCCTCAGCCTGAGGTTGTCCTCGTACTACGCTCTAGTAAAATGCGAAAAACAAATGTTTGTAGTCAAATCACCTAACTACGCTGACTTAAACAAAATTCTTCTTTACGGGAAAGGTTGCAAAGGAAAAATGCTATCAACCATTTCAATAATATATACAAGGTCTATTTTTATAAGTAAAGATAACAAAATGTACTGTATGGGTAAGTCTCTGATGTTTGAGACCTTAGAGGTAAATACCACTAGCGCCTATTTCTACCGCCAAACGGCAGTGTGCAAACATTACTGTGACTCTGGATCGAAGCGCACTGTAGCTAGTGTAATTACTTATTAATTTTTTTTTTACAATAAAGAATAAAAAAGGTATTATTTTTTGTGTTTAATACAGATAAATATTATTAATTTTGCTCAAGATTATATGTTACTTACACCAGCCCAAAATGTATGCCTTCGTAATCCCTCTTCATTATTTTTTCTATGTAATTGCTTTATTTTTATAAAGATAACTTCACATATTTCCTGTTTCCGTCAAACGATTCACTTCAAAAGAAATACTAAGAAGACACATGTATTGGATGTAAATTCATTGAAACTCGTGGATGTATTAATATAACATTTGATCGTAACTGAAACGGACAAATTGCTCACAAGTTTATATAATATTTATTGGAGAGAAGGGAAGGGTGCGCAATCAATCAAATGAGAAAAGCAATGGAGGATGCTCGAGTAATCCACTAGCGTCATCTAAATACTACGTGCTGTTTTTAATTGAAGATAGAGGGTTTAAACTTGAATACCGTAGTTTTTTTTTACGATCACACGTATATAAGGTAATATTCCAATTTTAAATAAAATAAAAACAAATATTTGATTGTGTCAAAGAGAACTTATTTTTTCAGTCTAATTACTAAAATATCACATAAATTATGTTTTTAATATTTGTTTGCAGACATCCAGGAATGCAGACATTGTTGTAATCCATCGCGCTGTAATATATAATACAAATTCAGATTCCGTTTCTATCATAGTTTTTCATTGTTGTCAAAGAATACATTAAATATATTTGCATAAAATAACATAGCGATAATGTTTTCTGAAAACTGATTTGTAAGCAAAGAGTATTAACGGCATAAAATTTATTAGTCGCGAATTTAAAATGTAGCCAGAATTTTAATTTTATTTACGAGATCAATAGTTTACTTTAAAGTCGTTTACTAAGAGAATTTCTAAATTGCCGGCATCAAAAACATACGAGTTAGTTAAATATTTTATGCAATTTCTAAACGTATACGCCGAGCTGATTAATGCTAATAGTATGAGAATCTCGTTAGGCGTCTATGAGTGTAGGATAGTTGGACGCCATGTAATCGTAGATTCTACTCGAATAGTCAAACGGCTAATTATACTAAGTGATGCGTTGGAAGGTAAACTACGAAGCAATAATTTAAATTAAACTTCCCGTAAATTCACGAGTTATAATAAAGAAAAGCACAGAAATTAATGAATACAAGAACATTTTTAAAGAAAAATAAACAAAACATAAAATCACATAGTACTTCTACATACATCATACATCTATTCTTGACTTCGAACTTCGAACTTTTGTTTGTACTCAGTGATATTTCCGCACGATATTACAGATTTTCGTAGGATTTGAATCAAGTCAACAGAATGCTTCTTTTGTTTTACATGTTCTATCTCAATTGTGTACATGTTTCGCATAATATTCGCCATGGCTCATGGCGCCATCACAGTGTCATATCGCATCAGTTTATCTTTTCTTGAAATCCGACATATGTGGGGCTTATATTTTATAAAAAAAAATATAAAAACATCTACAATGCGAGAAATGTGTAAAATAACCGTTCATCATAAACATTTGTCAAGAGAGGCTTATGTTAACTTAGTAGGGAAATGCGTGCACTGACAAAAAAACGCCCGCCCTCAACGTCCCAGTTTCTAACGTCTACCTGTTCAAAGAATACGCGTAGGTATAAATACAAAATAAAAAAAAATAGAATTTTAAATAACAGAGACCACTAACTCCTAGGTCTGTTTTAAAATATATAGCAAAATAAATAAGTATAAGAAAAATAACTGTATTTAATTTAATTTGGTGTAAATGCTTAAGAATATTTTGCATATCTTTTTTTTTTTTAATAAAAGTTATTAAACTTATGTCCCTGGAACTTTAACCATTTACCATTTAATTTATATGTTATAGGACGACATGTTATATATATATATTATAGGACTAAGAGTAGTCTAGTTGCAAATTATTAAAAAAAGTACTTTGCCCGCGTACAAACTTATCTACTTTACTAAAGTACCAGTGACAAAGTAGATAAGTTAGTTTTTTAGATAAATGTTGTAAATAAGTATTTGTGCGATCGCTAGCTGCCGGCGCGGCCGCGTCGCACCCTGGCCTTCGTTAATCCGAGCATCAGCTGTTTTTGATTATGTGTTTTTTTAGTAAAGTAATGTATTTTTTAAGAAACTATCGTTTCATTTAGCTGTACTAACATGATGGATCGCAAATAATGCTAATAAAACGTTTTAAAAATATGATTTTTTTTTATCAGGATCGATTTTTTTCCGTCCCATCATCAAATGTGTCATTAGTACTATCATTTGTCTTCTTTTTCGGAAGAGGTCTCCTACCACAGTATAATTGATGCAGGTCGAAATGTTTAACAAAATTAAATTTTATAGCGTCATGCTACGTGATGACGATTGAATGTAGAAGCTAATTTGTCTTGAAGATGGAACGGGTGGTGGTGGAGGGGAGAGGGTTACACTTATGCGGTTAAGCAGCAGCGGATTGCGGCCGGGTGTGTATAATGCGGTTTTGTGAGGCGCAGCTGGCGGTGGAGCGGTGGCGCGGTTGCGGAGTGAGCTATCGCCGCCCTCCAGCGTCTTGAGAACGATCAGCGGAGCGCCTTCACTGCCGACGCGTGTAAAAGTGTCCTTAATTATTTACGCAGACAGCGCACCGCGGAATTGCTTTAAGCACCTTTGATGTTAACTTAGATGGATAGACAGAATGAAAAATGCTTTCAAAACTGCTATACAACCTAAGAATTACCTGCAGTTGTCTTGATATAGTAAAGCCAATTGTCTGCAATAAAAACAGGCAAAGATCGCTGCTTCGGACACTGTTCGTGTATTATTCAGAGGGTGGAGTTGCGAGCATGTGTCCACGGACAATTCACGGTCGACCACATAAAAACGTGCAACGCTGGAAATTTGTTTTTTTTTTCCTTTGTTTTGCCGTAACATAGCGATATCAATGTTTTCATTCAATAACGGCTACGTCGATGGCCAATTATTGCCATAGACAAATATTATGTTTAACAGGTAAATAAATTAAAATGATAAGTATCAGTAGCAGGACGTTTATTTAATAGCCAATAGCAGTGTAGCAAACTTGAAATTATTTTGCCAACTAATATTTCGAAAGATGACTAAAATAAAATCAAGGAAACCTTCTCTCGGGTTTAATATTTACTCCTGAATAATACGCCTTAGAGTGCACTTAATTATGAAGAGTTGGTCTAATAGGTAGAAGCTATTTCAGCGGTTTCATTAATTTAGAGAATCCCCAAATAGCTTAACAAAACATTGTAACTAGGTGAAATATGAAGGAGCTTGGTAAGTTTTAATTCTGTCGATTCAACTTCTTGGATAGCACGTGTTAATAATTCAGAGACGAGCGGGAGAAGACCGCATCGTTACCGGTACGCCAAAAGGTTACGGTATTCCTCGGATGTATAGATAAACTAGAATGTGTATAAAGCAAATTAAACGTTAAAAACAGAAATTATTATAAACACAGCTTTATTTGCTTCGGATTTTATAATATTATAATCGTTTTAAAAGCATGAGTATTGTAAATTTACATCTTAAAAACTACAAAGGTAACCAACCTATGGCGCCTTCGAGTGAACCAAGCATGAAATCAAACCGCTTTATAAACTCATTAAAAGGTTCTGTTTAAAAACAACTCTTATAAATAGAAAAACCTTTAAACACTTCACTGTAAAAGTGGCGTGGAAGATTGCGCCGTTTTATTGTGCGCAAGTAAGAACCTTTGCACATGACATTCATACCGACGGAATAGCGAAAAAGGATGTGGGACGGCTTTTTATAACGCACTTTATGTTTAATTAAATGTAAATTATCTTTACCTTTGATGTAGTAATCCAACCACTTTATGGCTTTTAGTTTTTTTTCTAATTAATTTAATTCATATTCACAAATCTGTTATTTTGTAATGAGTTGATTTTTCATCTATATGTCATTTATATAATACATAAAAGGTCTAATCCAGTGTTTTCGCAATCTGTAGAGAGCGAGGGCGCGCAATACGGTTTACGACTGTTCTTACAAGTTCTCAAGAGTAGCTGCCGTAACCGTGGTACGAGAGACGCTCCCAATTGCCTATCTCACTTTTTTCGTTCACAATGAGAAGTTGCTTTGCTAAAACTAAACAAGCAATTCTAAGAAGCTAAATAAACAAAAACCTTACTTAGGTATTTACAAAACATATGAGAAAAGTAGTTATATTATGTGACGATTATAAAACAGTAGTCATAAGAATCGCTTAATGTTAATGCAAGAAAAGATTAAGCACTATGCTTAAACTGTACATTTCCGATGATAAACTACAACTTTTACTCTAAAAATTAATAAGAATAATAAAAACCATTGATTTTTTGTACTGAGTTTTACGTAAAACGTGAATATCGCAAAAAGTAATTCACTTGTTTGTGTAATAAGGAACAAAATCTCAAGAGCTTTTGAACTTAATGTTAATGCAAGGAAATGTTAAGGGCTATGATTAAACTGCATATTTTCGATCATAAAATTAAAGTAAACACCAATGAAATAAGCTCTTTCACTGTTAAAAACAAACGAAATGATTGTGTTGTATCTGTTACGTAAAGGCGACTTTGATTACGTACATTTAAATTTTAAATATTGTGGGGGAAAAGAACCTGTTTTCTAAACGAATCTTCCGCGCTGCATTTTTAACCACGTCTAAAGTTATAGCTATCCAACATCGAAGCCTTAAAACAGACGTCTTACTTCCTATTGATACATAGAGCATCTCAAACGGGTTCCGTAATAAACAGGTTTCGGTTCGAGATTGCGATGGATAGCGATATTTTTTCAGTATTAAATATTAAACGGCGGGAAACCTCGCTCGGGCTATAAAATTTGGCCGCTATGTATCACCTGGGCCTTCGCATCTTCCCTCAACCCATAATCTTATTTTATTGACTAGGGTTGGATACACACTCGTTTAAGCGTCGATGGACAAACAATACGTTTGCAACATCCATAAATTAATTTCAGAGTTGTTTCCCACAAACTTGCTATTGTTTAAAAACAAAAATGTATCTAAAAACAACAGGTCTATGGTGGAAAAAGTCTGTATGTATTCATCGTCATCATCAGCCGATAGACATCCACTACTGGAGGCGTGCCCCAAAGATCTCTACATCGATCAGTGCCGCGTTGCTGTTTGTATTAGTGCATGGAAATAATGAAGAATGATTTAAAGTATAAAGTATTGCTACCGGTTAGTTAAACATAAAAGCTAATTAAAATCTTAAACCAGAGCTATGGAAAGATTGAGAGAGCTTAACATGGTATGCGCCGGGTCACATTCAAGTTCTATTCAAACTTGGAATCTTCGCAAATACCAGAGGATTACATGCACTCACTTAACTGTAAAATTAATTTTATCTATATTAGCGGTATTAAGCCTGGATGGTACAATTTACTGCAGGATGTATGTTAGAAAAATTTCCTAATCATATTTTGAAAATTTCAAGGTTCAAAACTTAAATAGTGAATTACAATCTTACACATTAACTAAAAATTTGATTTGAATGTATTAATTATTAAACAAAAATAAAATAGAGTCACGACATATCAATGTCGTCGCCCGACCAGGGAAGGGTATATTTAAAAGAAATAATGGCAGCATCATCACCAAGATTGGTTAAAGCAGAATAATGTTTCTACTACAGAATTTCTCGCGTCTACCTACCTTCAAAACGCGACGAAGTATGTATCCCGGTAAATCCAAGTTCTGCAACGCCATCTAACAAAAGGCATACATGAGGTTTTTATTTCATATCATAACGCAAAGCCATTCAATTCGCAAAAGCATCTTTTCGCAATGCCAGCGTTCATGTATGCTTTTTGGTAGAGGAATTGTACTCAATGAATGCAATAAATTCTTGTGGAACTTTTCAAGGGCCTTTTCACTGGATTTAGATATTAAATTCGCTAAGCAACTAACAAAGTAATGAAATAAACTCAAACATAAATGATCAACAAAGAAGTGTTTGTACATGAGATATGAATTCGATGTTATCATCTTTGACCATGCCTATTCTTTGAAGGAAACTTAAATGACATACGAAACCTTATCTTCGTTGACCTCACAGACTTATCAAGAGACAGGTCGATGTAAAAAAATACTATTATTATTGGTTAACTTGGTAACAGAAGCGTTGGTGTCAGGTAACCTTTGCAAATGAATGTTATGCGTCTTTTTTTACATAGGTTTTTAATGATAACAAATTATAAATATCAATATGACGATAATTGTTATATAAGTTTGTTGTAATAGGTCAAGCCGCACTCTGTTCGGACTCGCCCGTTTTAGTGGAAGAAAAAACATTGACATATTTAAAATAAAAAAAATCTAATAACAGGTCCATTTCGTAAATTGCCTAATTTTTTTTTATACCATATCATAAAAAATAAAAAAATCATAAAATTTCTTTCACTTGTGACAATAGAATTATATTATTAAATGCCTTTTTTTGTTTGTTTGTCTATTACAATTCGTTCTGGTTGTGAGAGTGGAAGTTGTTGAATTACAGACACTTATGTTTATGAAATAAAGATATTCTGCATTAGGTACCATCATTCTGCAAGTTTACGGATGCATAGGTCGTGTAAGCGGCAACTCATTAAGGTGCATGAAAAGCTGGCGAAGGCTTAAGCTTATTCTCAGACATTTTTTTTCTATTACCTGATGTTTTTTTCTACAGATTTTACAGCATGAGACAAAAAGAGACAAAAAAAATTTTTTTTCTACTCTTTTATTACCTCAGTTTTTTATTGTGACCGCTATGTTCAAATAAGGCTAGCGCTAATGGCTTTGGAAATAATTAATAGAATTAGATAATGACGCTGATCAATTAAATAACCAGAATATTTGTATTGAATACCATTGATTCAAAAGGTGGTAAAATTAATACCTGCGAAAATTGACCTTCTACTTCTTTCCTCTCCGACTAGCGAAGGTTGGGGGTCAGTTCACCATATTTCGCCCGGTTTCTTGCGAGGCGGCACTTGCAATCTCGGTCCACTCCCTGATATTATATCCATCACAAAATGGTAACACTTACTTATAAAAAAAGTACAAAACACGACATTGTGTAATTCATCGGTTCTTTTCTTATTTCCATAACCTTCTGTAACATATTTCTAATATAAATCACTTCTTCCCGAAAAACATTTTATCTTTTGAATGCAGGTTTAATTTTTTCATGCAATAAATAAAGAACTTAAGTCAGTATACGTCTTGATATAAGTGTTGTTAAGAAAATAACTAGTATAAACAAATCAAATGAAAGTTTAATTAAATCTTAACGGAAAGAATTTACAACAAAGGGGCCACGGCTTATCAGCGTGAGGAATTATTTAGACACAGTCGCTCACAAGTTTGTCGGTCACACTGCGGCTAATGCGTTAGTCGCCCTGGCTGTTCGTCGCATATAAAGTAAACATAGACACTAGTATTTGTAGAACGTGAAACCGTTGTTACTTTAGTACTCAAGTACGAAAGCAAAGAAATTACTAACCAGGTCTATGTTCCACTAGTGGTAGGCCGCCGCCCACCGTTTCGGTGAGTTCTATCGAAGCACCCACCTCTGGGCCCAAACGCTAGTTGGATGAAGTAAACTTCGTCCACGTATCTTCACTTCATAGTAAACTGGTCATATAGTAACGCATTCATGTTAATTGTACGCCAAAAAATCGGAATCGTTTATAAATATCAAAAAACGAAACAGAAATCATTATGTATATATTTTAGACTAAGGTTGAGTTTCGTTTCTAAACTATAAAAAATGCATCATTGATCATTAACGAAGAGTTTTATCTTATGTTGAACTATTTACACTAGTTTTAAAATAATCTTCGAATAAGGTTGCAGTTTATACAAATAGTAAGTTTTATATGATAAGATAAATCTTTCTACAATATTCTATCCCACTTCTAACGTGTTCGCAATAGTATTTAAACACTGGTGGTAGGTCTCTATTGCCAGACCGTCTAGGTGGGTACCACCGCAGCGTCTATTTCTCAGTAGTGATTAAACATTACTGTGTTTCCTTTTGAAGAGCGGTGTAGCTAGCTTAATTATTGGGGTAACGATCTTATGTCTCAGGACAACGAGCGCAATAAGGTGCAGTATCTACCATCGTAACTGGCGCCACTTTGTTATGGGCGGGCGTATCACTTACTATTAGGTAAGCATCCCGTTCGTCTTGTTTCTTAATTAAATTTAAAAGTATTAGTATTGAAAAAATCTACTTAATAACGAGTTCAAATTATATTTAATTTATTAAATATATAAGTTACAGAACGTAGATGCTGGCTAAAGTCCCTAGTGGCAAGCCCCCAAAATATTCCCCTTATTTTTTTCTCAATGGTAAATAAAAACCAATCACCAACGTTTGTGTTCGCCTGAAGAATAGGCAATTATTACATATTCATTGTAACCAAAAACAAAGTACCTTGAGGAATGTGTAGACATTTTCATCAATGCCAAAGCGAATAGAACAAAGATTATGAATTGTCCGCAGAATCAGATAAATATTAATTGAAAGAGTTATCACCAATCTTCAGCAGCGACTTTTGTTTTGTTCAACAATACGTCAGTTGTTTGGCGACATTGTATTTTGCAATTACGGATACAATGCCGTTTGACAACAATCGCAACACACGGAAATGATAACCAAATGATTCACACGGGTTCGTCGTCTACAATATGTTATTTACAAATAATTTCTTAAAAATGTTTTACTTTTCTCAGCGGAAGATTACTTTACACAAACTTGTTGAAAACTCATCATAATTCAAATCCAAAACTTTTTGTAAAACAATTTTGGATAGTACAAATGTAATTAATGTTAATATATAGCAACATAATTGTAATCTATGAAACGTATAATGCTACGAATAATTCTTAGCGGTAGTCATCCTCCTGTGTTTAATTAATTATAGGAACAAGTAAGTTTCAAAATGTCCTCACATTTGAAACTTAATTTTCTTTTAGGCGACAAGAACTTTCCCATTCAATTTCTATCAGAGACGAGGAACGTCCGAGAACACAAATATAAAGTAATCAAAATTATTAATGAAACCGCCATCAAATAGGAACGAAATTGATCGCTGTCCGCATTGAGAACCTTATGAACACGAATTTCTATTTGTTTTAATAACGAACTACATATATTTGAATTAATCTTGCGCGACTATTTTCGGATCTAACACCTAACGAAGTGAACGAGATGAAGAAGTGACCATGTTCCTAAATTTTATCAATATCAATTCCGTGTTCGTTACAGTTGACTGTCAAGTGCACATATAAATGTTCACGTGAAGGTCAACATGTTCATTGTATACTTCTTTTATGTAGGTAATTAAGGTTATATTTTTCGGTATTAACTTTACAGTAAGAAAAAAGGGAACACATAAAGCATTAACTGAGATTCCGTTTCAGAAATATCTACAAATAAAATAAACGTTGAATTTTTAATATATTTTTTTCTTAAATTAGTGTTTTAACCAACAACAAAAAGGAAACAAACGGACTTAACCTTATTAAGCATTTTCCGCCAGTCAATCTCAGAAGAGGTAAATGATCTATCGGTTTGTTAATAAATGCATTACATAATAACTAGAACCTACTTATAACCTGCTGTGGGCTTGTCATCCTGAGCTGTATCTCATATAAACTCTCTCCTGCGCAACAAGTACGTACGTACGTCATTTAAAGTCGGCTAGGTAATTTCAATGATTAACTCCCAAACTATATCGTATAGTTTCTAACTTGTTGTTCATTTAAAGTAAACATGTTACTAACGAGCTCCGAGTGTTGTATCGTTGCATTACATATGAATATTTTATACAGGAATAGATTAATGTTAAATGGCGTTTTTTAAGAAAATTATATGTTCAGCAGTGGACTGCCGCGGGCCGACAATAATGAAGATGCAGCAGTTTTTAATTTTACTCACTCAAAATGGAAGGCAACGAACTTTGTTTTATTATCTGTACGTGTGTGTCATCAATTTACTCCTTCCATTAGGATAAAATTAGTGCTGTAATATGTATACCCTTGACAAATATACTACTAATACAATTTTCTGTGAAATAATGTGGTGATACATTTGTTATAAGTTTTTATTTTCTTACTTATATCATTGTTCATGAACTTTTATATATAATGTACAACAGTAAATCAAAACTTAAGCAGGTATTTCGCGCGATGTTAATTTATGTCAATTTAAATAATCTTTATTTTCAGATGATGTTCTTATCTTACGTTCTTATTTTGGATAGTGATCCAAAATAAGAACGTAACGCTACTACAACGTAGTGACGTTGTAGTAGCATTACGTTGTATACCAATCTACAATATCTAACTTCACTAACTGCAATTTAAAACAGAATGTTTATCCCTGGCCATTGCTACAGACACATCAGCAGGTGCTCAAAAATTTATTTTAGAGCAAATTCGTTCCGGACTCCATTACTGTTTGACTTTGAGAGTGAGGTAATGAAAATAAATATATTTTCACGGCAGGCTTTGTACCCTTACGTACCTAGTCATGGGCATACAGTAGATTAACTTTTAGAGCTATTTAAATTTGATAAATGCACGCAAGTCATGAATTCCAATTCTCGTAGTTAATTATTATAATTATATCATAGGTAATATGAAGTTATTGATAGCAATTAAAGATAAACATTAATTTCCTTTTGATGCTACAAGTACATATAATTAATAAACGTAAAAGTATCTCTTACTTGATAATAAAATTTGTCTGATATGATAAAGATTTTTTTAATAAATGAATAATAATAGATTATTTTTATAATGGGTATCAATAACTCTAAATACTAAGTTTCTTATAAAACATATAGTGTCAGGTTTATTTCTTAGTAATTAGTTAAACACAATGGATTAAGTTCACTTCGGGCGTATGTTAGTTATAAATATCGTCTAAAAAGAAAAAATAATCACATTTCTTTTTTTTTATGAAAATAAAATTTCTTGTCGTTAGATAAGTTTTGTTACCATCAGTGAACACAAATTTAAAAAAAGAAATAAAATTTTGATGACACTCATTTAACGTTAATCTTCTTAACGTAGGTGATATTGACAAAGAGCTTAAAAAGTTTATAATTCATTCCTTGGAGCAAACATGAAAAGTATATAGTTTTAAAAATTATATTTATGTGCAACACATTAAATAGACCTGTACTATACGTAACCTTTTAAATCTTAATTACAACTTGTTTAACATTGTTTTCTCACCATCGTCATATAAACGCAGAGTTAAATTATGCGCCGACAACACTTGCAAATTATTTGAGTTATAATGGTTATCTAACTTTGCACCACATAATCAATAATGCTCTTAAAACTCGTAGGAAACAAACTTTACTACTACGAATATTATATACATAGTAGTAAAGTAAAACTAAAGATACACCTTATCACCATAAAAAAAAATATTTCCCGAAAAACGAATTCTACATAAGAAACAAATCTTTACAGTTGCATAATTCTTTCTATCTTCCGATCAGTTTCGAGATTAAAAATCATCAAAATCGGACTGAATTGAAAAAAGTTATTCGTTTACCTATTAGAAAATGTACATGAAACCTCTTTTCTGTTTTTCTTAATAAAGTTGAAAGTGTTCTATTTAGTGATGGTATCTTTACCATAAAATTTATCTTTTGAAGATGCCGTAGCGAGTACAGCTGTGAAGATACTGGACACACCTTAACCATCTAAAAGTGGAACCACGGACTGCTCAAGTACAGTGATGTCCAATACGCTTTGGAGAAAGTAATTTTTCCGTATCAAAATTGCGTGTCAGGATCGAGAACACTGCGCTACCTTTTGATATGTCGTTCTTCACTTCACTGGTTAATAAGTGTCGAAGATATTTGTAATGATGTACTCTGTTTAGGGCGACATCATTAGGACATATGGGTGCAACGTCGGAAGGACACTCAGTACCGACTTTAATCACCATATACACTGACATTTTTACATATAAAAGGATAATCGAAACAGCGTAAGTTTCGCAAACTGCACGTAATTTCCGGAGAGCACCGACCGAAGGAGCCAGCAGCACTATGTCATCTACCTAGCTGAAATTGTTCAAGCAAACGCCATCGACAACAACGAACATGCATGCTGCTGAGTCACTAAATTGTCTCAAGCCACATTTCTGTTTAAAAGGCATAAATAGCTCGCTCGACCACCTGATTCGGTTTTCTTGGTTATTGTACTAGTAATATAATAAGGAAAACATCACTGATTTTATCCGTTTGTTTTAATTTATCGTACAGTACGTCATAGAATACCAGGTCGTATGCCTTAGAAAGATCTTAAAAAACGTATATGGTTTATTTTCCAGTATTATTGCATGTGGTAAATTAAATAATTTAAATTTTGGTGTTGTATATGGTAATAAAAGTTGTAAAAGACAATTTTACGTTTTATAGTTGAAATAATTGTTACTTTAAAAAATGCCAACAGATGATAACTTTATAATCGCAGACGGATCTCGAAACTAAATAATTTAATTAAATATTCATCAATTGAAAATACCTAACTTACTATAGCAGTAATAGCATGCACAATTTAGTATAGTAGTAACAAACATGCATATCACGACACTCCGTTAGCCTCTACGTGTACAAATTGTGAAATCACCATTTAAATTAAGGAACTCGAAAAAGAGAAAGCGAATGAAATACACTAATTTGCAGCAGGTTTAGCATGAACAGTTAAGATAATTTTTAAAAATGTCATATTCAATGATTCGACAGTATTGTATGATCATTTAGGAGAAAGTTTCTATCTTACACTTGTTAATAAAATGTCCAAATTGCTAAAGATATCGTTCTATTAAGGAATATTTAAACATTTTTTAACAAAGATGTTTAATTTAAAATTACTATATATATTAAGATTTAAAAATATAGCCAAAAGGAATTACGAATTTTTAACGTTTTATGGAGACGATGTTCTAAAATAAGCATGAACCGGTCCAAAACCGATTTTATATATGGAAAGTGTAAATTTAAATTGATCAATCAGTAAGTAATTCAGACCATTGATACGAATCTGCCAAACAAACAAAAGAATTCTCTTACGAATAAATAAGAATCTGTTTATAAACATAAATGTACATTACATTCTTTGTCTAAATAAATTCGATTGTTTATTCGATCGCAGTCTCTACTAGAAGTAAGTTACTTGTGAATAATTGACTCGACCAAATTGCATTCACGGTTCCTTCATTACAAACTTATAGAAACATATAGGACATAAATTTATCCAGAAATAGAGAATTGAGGGATATGTTTAGAAAAAGAGAATTATGATCTTTTAAGATTCCAAGTAAAATAGGCATTAACTAATAAAAGAAAAATAAATCTTTTTTTGCAGATGCAAGGAAAATGTATGATTTTTTCTAAAAAGTTCTCATTTATCATTACAATTTATTTAAATGAATTAATTGTAGTTATTTTCCATAATGATATGATATGACTCACGCCTCAAATTAAATTAGCAACCATAATGATTAAACGTTAAATTTTCGTACACTCGTATAAACGATAATAACAAAAGTTTCCCGTTGAGTTTAAGAAACAAGCACAACTTCAGAGAGCTAATCACATATCTCAGTCTTAAATTCGGGTTTCTCACGGCTCGCTCACCAAAACACCTTTCTACAGTATTATTCCACTTTCAACTCATTTGCCAAGACCAAAGTTTTTAAGTTTTGCTTCTCACTTTTCGTAAGTTAAGAAGTGCACGAATGTTAATATTTTTGTGGTTCAATTTAATTAACAACAAAAGACGTTTTAATTAATACATATTTCCTTAATGTATTTATTGTTTCACAGAACTTGAAACAATAGAATAGTGAGGAAAAGTGGTAGCTACGTGGATACCATAGCGGTAGCTATTTTTACTACTAAATCCTATTATTGGCTTAACTTTTAAATTTTTTTAAGATCTTTTTTCTCAAGGCATTTATAGTAATATCGATGTTGCGCAATATTAAATATTTTTTATATAAATAAAATCAGCTATAGGTATAAACAAAATAAACATGTACCGAATAAAAGTGAAATCTGTGACCAATATCCTTTTATCGTTAAGATTTCGTCCGAAACGAAATGATTAGTCATGAATTCAGTAAATATATAAATAAATTATACAGAAAAATATTTTAGCGTTGCAAATAAATTATATCACATAGGTACAAATTAATAATCTCTTTAATTTAGGTTAAAAAAAAAAACATAAAAACAGCTAAGCTTAGTCAGGAAGAAAAAGAAATATAAAAATAAGTTCGCAACAAATTGATTTCGATCGGTCGATTTTATCTTGACGTAAAAAAACGTATGAAACTTAACGAACAAGATATTTAAATAAAAATTTTATGACATCTATAAAAAGTTAGATATTATCTTCTTCGAGGAAAAAAATTTAGGTACGTATTAATATATGTCAATCTGATAACGTAATAATTTAACATTATTAATTTAATCAGAGATTTTGTTAGTTAAATGATAATGTAATAATAATCTTATAGATACAAATTTTCATATTAGTAGTAAATATAGAAAAAAAAAACAAATTTGTAATAAATACATAAAATTTGAGACAACAAAATTTTAAATTAATTTACCATCGTGCAATTATGTTGCATATTATTACATGTACAATAAATATGATAAAACAACGAAGTTCTCACACTATTATTTTCTCGTTACTGTTGTACGGCTGTTTGTTCCTTATCGCCCTTCACTTCTCTAATCTACAACCGGTTTGACATCACGGCATGCTTTTATTAATTAGGTTAACATAAAAAAAATATAAAAAATAATAAAATAGGCTATTATACTAGTGATGGGTAATCTTACCTGGAGTCAAACTTTTGGCCGTCATCAAGGGTGCCAGTGTAGTGCATGGTCAGAGTGTCCCCTTGTTTGGACTTTACGGAGCAATCTTCGGGAACGCTTAGGACATCAATCTTCAGTTCGGTGAGCTCGGAACCGGCAAACGAGGCCCCAACCATTGCCAGGAAAGTTAAGACGCAGCGAAAAGACATGATAAAGTTACGAAAAGTTCAATCGGCTGAAATAAAATAGACGTACGCTACTAACGCCTACTGTTAAACAACTGAGCTGTGCGTCCGCCAAGTAGGAATTGGCGTAAAGTTCGCCGTTCGCTGGTGCTGTGCTACTAGACGGTTGCTTTTGCATCTCTTTCTTTCACACGTAAACGCTTAATGCTAGACAAAGTAGGAAATAGTGTTATCACTTCCGTGACGCGGCACCTCTTGGCGTTTGCCACGCTAACGATGACGTGATCTCTTCTTTCGCGGCAATACCAACGTTCCACTTTTATTGAAACTTACTAACTTTTTATTTTTATTTAATTAAATTTTTATGATATACTTTATCAAACTTACAGAATAACATGTTACTTATGCTCTAAAATTATAATATTATGGAATTTCTATATACCTATTGACTAGTTGGTAGGTAGACTTACTTTCTCTAATAAATGATAGTTAAAGCGAAAGTTTTAAACAGATAAACCTTCAACGGGATTTCTTTCTAGATAAAAATCTATGGACCCTCAATTTTGATTTAAGTATTAATTGATAAAAATAATGGAATTATTTTGACAATCCTGATATAGCCGCATCCCACAAGACTTTTATGGGAGAAAAAAAGAAGAGTTTTCAGAATTTAAGGAATAAATACGGGATAGATATTTAATAAAACTTCGTAAAAAAGTTAACTTTTCTTTCAAAGTGAATATAAACATTATGCAATTAAAGTGCTATTAGTTGAATAATTCGGCTAAGCCTAAAGCTATTAGTAGGCATGACGTAAGTAGCTACGGGCAAAAGGATCGCCCGTATCATATTTTCACTTTGCCATATTTGATGAGTTGCGTACATCTAACGGTTTTACGTTTTAAAGGCCGTTAGTGCTGATTGTCGATAAAATTTCTCTCTACTCATTAATTTTTATAATGTTCTTTCTTTAAGCATATTATATTGAGCAATGGAAAAGAAACAAAAAACCGGGAAAGTTACTATGTTAGAATGACCGCATATGTAAATTTGTTAATTTTATGTATCGTAAACAAATCATCGGAATAGCGTGTAATCGAATTAAGAAGTGTGATTACCTAATATTGTTTATTTACCAAAAAAATTCATAAAATGGCTTATAACATTACTAATCACTTACAAGGGAACTATTAAGGTCTCTTAGTTTTTATATAACTAAGTTAATTAATAATTATTATTATACAATATCCTATAGCACGTAAAAGAGAAAACGTTTGTATACTGTTAACAATACCGGTACAAAGACGCTAACTAGCATCGCCAGTACAAAGAACGGATTTACCGCTATTAATTATTAAGAATACGTTTAACAGAGACATATAATGCTGAAATATCAAATTATGTCTGATGACTAACCCACACAACAGTTATGATTAACTCTGTTGTTATGATTTGTATGATTTATTGTTTCGTTGATTAAAAAAAACCGTATCGCTTTTTTTTAATGTTATACACATGATCTGATTGTTTCTAAGTATATATTAATACCAAAGATTTACTTAGTGAGCTACTTAATGAATAATTATTACAGTTTTTAAGATTTATGTTTTAACATAGGGGACAATACAAAATGATACAAAGAATCTTGTCAGTTGTTTAACCTATTGAAAAATTTATTAAAAGTGAACTATTATCTGTTAATATGTAAATGCATAATATGATTTTAATCTTGTTTTGCGCATGTAGTGATAGGTTAGGTGTTTATTATTTTATATTGTAAGATTCATATATGTGTAATAGGCTAAACATTTTGTTACTAATGCCAATAAAATTGTATACATCTAAATTTACGTTGAGTCGCAATGAATTAACACTTGACCTTATTTCACATGGTTTTAGGGCAAGGAGATTGCTGTTAAGGCGGTAGATTTCCAAAACGACGGTGATAGCTAGATCAGCGGGTTATAGAATACTCTCATGTCTATATATATACATATGTACTTATACCAAAATTTATGTCTAGAAAGATGTCTTGCGATGGTTTTGAGTCGTTTTCGCCTTTAAGAGAAATAAAAAATTCCATCACATAGCGCAAGAAAATAGCTCTTAGCTTTTATTGGGATAAAATTGTATTATGCAAAATATAATACAATATTATATGACACAAATATGTTTTAATTAGTAATACTTCAAAAGGTTCATTAAAACTTTAAACGCTTTTAATGAACCATTATACATAATCCATTACTGTGTGTAAGCTTACTAAATGGGATCGACTGCAACTATTATGGACATATAAACTCAATTCAGGACGGACATTTAATACCATAGGGCTGGCCTTTTGTAAAGTAAAACCGTACTAGCACAGTTCATTAATATTGAATCTCACTCTGAAACGTTGATATCATAATGTTTAGAACTTAGGTGTTCCTAACAAAATCTATATTTTTTTTGTCAAACAGCTAGACAGGATATTTTCGAAGTCTGTTCGTTTTAATGTTCTAAAGTATTCGTGCATCGGAGTCCAAAACTGCATAAATAAATTTTAATATCACCAGATGATATTAGACTATTATTCGAGAGGAATATTACTATGACTATGACCCGAATCCTTTGCCTTATCTCAGTAATTTTGAAATGGTCACACAGTGATTAGTCACGCATTGGGAGAACTTGCACAAATAGCCGCTCGTAACAACGGCAGCGAAATGACGCCGGTGCGAAGTGACTTGGACACTAGAGTGGGTGTTCCCGTTATTACTCCATTAGACACTGTCACCCGAGAGCTTAAAGCCTTGCGTTCCCATTCTGTCCGATCAATGAAGGTAAGACAGAGCCAAACGATTTTTACACTAACCAGAATGACAATGATTTACCTACTTATAAGAAAATAAAACTTGCAACCTTTACCAATTTACATTTCAATATAATACACCTTATTTATCCGTTTTTGTTTTGCTTACCTTTATTTTCAGGACTTACTAGAGAATTCCACTTCGGCAAGTCTAAAAGTAATTTTACAATGTCCAATAAAGAATCAATAATTGAAAAATAAGGATTATGATGAAAAACTGCCTAAATACTTGTAAAGTAATCACAGCCTAAACTTTTCGTGTTACCAAAGAGTTAGAAAAAAACTTTTTGAATTTAAAATACATACGTGCGTACGTACGAACAGCTATCGGCAGTTTTGTAACTATAGGGAAAAAAAATTAAAAAATTCAGATGAACTGGAATTTCCGTAAAAACATCTCTCTTTTTTGATACATATTAAAAATAAACCGTTTTGGTACGGAAAAATTTTTGCGATATTTTATTTTAGCTAAATTATAAAATAACTTACAGCATGTATATCTTTAATGCAACAAATTTTAAATTTTAGTATTGTTTTTTAACGGCTTTTAGGTTAGCATTGATTTCGTGGGGCGAATTTCATTGCCTGAACTGTCCACTGTGACAATAATAGATACGGAAGTAAAAGTATTCTTGACGAATACGCTTCGTTGCCACTTGACAACTTTGGAATAGACTTCAAGTATAGTATACAAAAAAAAATCAGTCCTTGTACGTGAAGTCTTAAAATCAGTAATAGCTCCTTTTCCTATATTCCTGGTTAAATGTGATGTGTATACTAAAAAATTCCTATAGACTCCGATTACTAGGATCCATTAATAAGAAAACTTTTCAAACGAATCGTTCATTGAGCAGCAAAAGGTTGCAACGAACTTTTATTCTTCCTACCTCGTTTCGTTTGCAATATGTATTTGTATCTCAGGTAAAATTTTACTAAAATAATAACCTTTTATTAACTTACTAGTTTATAAATTTGGTTGTTTGTTGAGTTGTTTGTATATTTTTGTTTCTTTTTATCATTTCATCTTGTCAACTCTGTATACAAAGTTCTAAAAACAGTTTATGTTTATTTAGGTTCTTATATTCATCTATTATTATATTATATCTACATGACTGTATAACGAACAATGAATGTTAATTTCAACACAACAAAAAAAGAAAATAATGTTAAGATGGATGTGTGGAGTGATGAGTATGGATAGAATTAAGAAGAGTATATTAAAGGAAGCCTGAAAGTTGCGCCAGTGTCAGAGAAGTTGAGGAGCAAGAGGTCAGCGTGGTACGGGCATGTTATGCGGAGGGATGAAGGACATGTAACAACGAAAGTAATGAAAATGAATGTGGATGGTTATAAAGGTAGAGGAAGACCGAAGAAAGTGTGGATAGATTGCGTGAAAGATGACATGTGTAAGAAGAGTGTGAATTTAGATATCACAGCTGATAGAGAGATGTGGAAGAGAAGTACATACTGTGCCGACCCCAGATAGAATGGGAAAAGAGCAGGAGGAAGAAGAAAAAAATTATATTTATTTTAAACAATGTTCACAAGCAATTGTAATTACAGGTCGTAATCTTTATTTACAATTATTAAATAAAAGCCCAATTTTAACTAATATTTCAAATTCATATTTTCTCTTATTTACGCAATTTTTTACCTGTATATATGTATGTAACCTACCACAGTCCCTATTTCTGCCGCCAAGCTACTGCTTGTACAAACATTACTGTGTTCCCGTTTGAATTGCGTTGTACCTAGTGAAATTACTGGGGTAATGGAACCTAATGTTATATCGCAAGACGACGAGCACAATGTGGTGCTATGTATATCATTCTAACTAGCGCCACTTTGTTATGGGTGGGCGTATGACTTACCATCAAGTGGACGTTTCGCTCATCTCTTTGCTTATCAAAATAAAAAAATTAAGTGTCAAGGTCAACTAGTTTCTATGGAAAAATATGGCAAGAATGTTTTCATTTTATTAAACTTAGGATTAAGAGAAGTTATGTCCTGTTTTTATTTCATATTTCAGTTGGAAAGTCAAATCAGCACGTAATTCACATCCATTTTCAAATCATTCTTGTCACATGATGACTAAATTTTTTTCTTACTAAAGACATAAAAATGTTCATGCCACGAATAAGCATATTAATTTTTTAAAGATTCATATTATTTTTTTCTGTGCTAATCGTATAAAAATCGTTATGGCGAAAACTGGGAATTGTGACAGCTGATGGCAGGGGAGCGGACGACGGTTTCAACTCGACCTGGAACAGACGTTTACTCCTGTTTCGTTTAAACTGAGTTATATGAGTAATATATAAAACACAATGAATTATTAAATTAATCTACAACTTTATTGTAACACGTAACAGATAGTTGTTGATGTGTAAGCATTATTAGTAAAATAGTGCAATTGTTAAGAAAGATTATATTACCTTTATTTAACTGATCAGCATTTATCGTTATTGTGTTTAAACACGTACTTTTGACATGGCATTACATTAAATAAAATAATATAGCATTAATAACGGTATTAGTCTATACCTTTTCCATATGGTGCGGGTAAATAATTTTTTTTTTAAAAAAGTTATTTTAATAAACGAAAAAACTCGGACCAATATCAAAATTAATAGAATTTAATTTAAAAAATATTGTCTGCGATTAAATTATTCCTAACCCATACGTTAGAAAATGCCTGTATGAATGAAATAACGAAAATATGTATATCATGACTGAAACAAAGTCGATGCTAATATTCAAATAATATGTAAAATATTACGCTACATTGATAGCAGGTACCCACATTCAGAACTAAAATTACAACAATATTTTACCGTAACATATTCAGTAAATAGGAGGCAAAGAGGAAAGTTTATGAAACAAATTTATGAAATGGATCAAACGACTCGGATGCCCGGATAAAGCAGCGTTTCCCAGGCTGAATAAGTCACAAGAGTTACGGAAATTCACATAATTTCTTTATTTATCTATAAAATAATATTAGTCATATTTTGTAGTATCATTTATTACTATTTACTGGAGAACTAAATAAAATTAAAATCTGTTTTTCATCATTCATCTCCAACCGTTGCTTCTGTCACTACGAATTTGTTCATCTTATAGTATACTTATACATCAGACATAGAAAATACTGATAACTAAAGTTAAAAGCATTATCTGGTAAACTAATTAATATTTACAGTATTATGAATATAAGACAATTTTTTTTAGCGTTTTTACTATAAACGCTTAGCTGTTTTAATAGTTCAATAAAATGTATATAATTACTTGTATTACGTGAATACCTTATATAAGTATGAATGTATGAGAATGAAATTCACTATTGACTTATAACAACAATAGACTAATTAAGTAGTGCCCGTTACCAAACTTTATTAATAAAAATCTTATTAAAGTCAATAATCTGTAAGTGACAACGATAGAAAACAAAAGTTATTTTGCATATATTATCTAACAGATAATTTCTTTTATCTCACGTATAATATTAATATAATATAACAAAAAAAATTTTAAGCGTTCCTAAATGTTGTATGCTCTCGTGACTTGGACGTTATTCCTCTAATCCAGGGCTGCGTGTAGTGTAGGAACCTCAATCACTTTGCCCTCCGATGTATGAAGCCCTTACCGTGGGTAAGACGTGTATAATGCACAACCTTGTTACCCTTATGCAGTTTTTTAGGCCGAAAGTATTAAACAACGAATCAACGTAACGTATACATCCGATACTTACCCTAAAATTTTATTGGTTAAAAATAATCATCATTAGCCTTTGTAATTTTATATAACTTTATTACACTTAGTTTACTGATAATATGTTTCTGTTATTGGAGACCGTTTAGGTAACTATTACTGCAATTCCTATTTATACCAGTTGAAGGTATCTGTTGCTTGACACCATTTAGGTATCACCGTTCTCATTTTACCACAAAATTGTGATATTCAAACATTGTGTGTTCTCGTTTACAAAATTGCAGGGGTAATAACATTGAACAGTACCGGATTGAAGGGCGATGTAGCTACCTGTATAACGGGACTCAACATCTCTATATCTCGAGGCGGCGAGCACAATGTGGTGCAATGTATGTAATAGTAACTAACGGAACGTTGTTAAAGGCAAACGGAGCATTTGCCTTAAGGTGAACATCTCATCCATGTAGTCTCTTCGTGAATTATAAAAAATAGAGAAAAACACTTTTTATACAGCGATGAGGCGGGCGCACCATTCGCCTAATAGTGAGTGACTTTAAGGCGCGAGTAAATACATCACACAACATTTTTTTCCATGAATCGTTTAATGTCTTTAGAACTGTAACAACATCTGTTTTCCATTTTCATAGTGCGGTGAAACTGCAGCTAGCTGTGCATACGCCTGGACGAATGTTGCATATCATAAAATAAAAAAGGATTCACTGGCATATCATCAGTCTTTAAATGCTATTGGAGTCCACCCTCCTTCTGGTTCGAAGCTTATCACGTTTTAATGTGGTTCGCCCCGAAGTGAGTGAGGATAATAGCACCAATTTAGAAGTAGATGAATTTGGTAAATTTATAATTGCGTTTCTAAGCACGTAACTCAAGAACGATTATTTACTAGATAGATACTAGTTAAACTACTTTTAGCAATTTACATAGACACAAAAAGATTTTACGGACAAATAAAATTATAATGTCTTTAATATCATAATAACGATATTAGACTTTATTCGTATGAATAATTATACTATATTTATAACGAAAACTAATGATAAATATTTTGGTTCATGGATTTCATATAGTCTCCGAAATGGATGAATCTATTTTTACAGGAAGTTTATTTTAAGCAAGAGCAAAATAGTTCGCGCTAAATAGTATGACCTGAAAGTATTTAAATTTCTTAAAAATAATATACATTAGGTTTTTTTTGGCAAATATAATGATATTAATTTTTTAAATAGTAAAAATAAAATAAAAGAACCATTTCTCCAGGTCGCCTTGTCTGTGTTGAAATACCAATACGAGTAAAATCCTAAATTTTACAATGTCTAAATTAGTCTGCTTTTGTTATAAAAATTTTATAAGTACGTCACGACACCACAAAAACTCTGAATTAACAATAGACCGCGCCTGTATGTTCAACAACAGAAATTATTCAGTCCTTTTCCAAGCTTTACGCTTACTGGTGTTACTGTGAACGTAAACAAGGCGAACACGACAAATACGGTTAACATGGACAATTTTGGATTTGTTGCCGATGAAAGTTTGGACGCGGTTAAAAGCAGAACTAATTTTACGTTTGATAGTCAGTATGTGGCAGTCTACACGTCGGCGATTGTTACGAAATCGAGTAGCAATTTTCATGCCAATTATTTTACCATGTAAGTTATTAATGAAGTAAAACATAATTTTATTTTTAAAAATAACGTTTGATTAGCGTTTTGATTGGAACATAAGTCATTCATTAGACTTTTTACTTAACTTTAGCATGTAGTATTGATTTGATAAAAATAAATAATTTAATTGGTAACGGACATATAACATTGGTATTGTCGCTTAATAATTACAATGTTATGCTAAAAAAAGTATTAAAAGTTGTCAGAGGGGTTAATATTGCCACCTTTGGAGTATCTTATAGTTTCGACTACAAAAGTTAAGAATGAAGTATTTGCACAATTTAGCAAACACGTAAAATAAACTATAATCATATGGAGACAAACTACACTGAACAATTATTGTTTAATAGTCAAAAACCAATATTTTATTCTTTGCTCTATCTTGTATAGAAAATCTTAATAATATTTTTGGAAATAAGTATTACATTTTTTAATATGTATTGTATAAATACTAATTTTACAATTTATCTATTGGCGTCCGAATAATCTCATGTTGGAGTTAAGAAAATATTGACAAATTAACTAGACTAGTCTTTACCTTAATTTTAGTTACCACATGTAGATGGAGCAAAACCAAGTTATCGAAAATTTGGTCCGATAACGCTGAAACAAAATAAAGTTTTAAAGCCTTTTAAGGTCTATTAAATATTTTGTTTAAGTTAATATATCTCTCGTTAACTGAAAAATCTTTTAAGATATTTCTAAACACCAATAAAATTATGCTTTTAATACAAATGTCACTTTAAATTTTACTACGATGTATGTTTTTGTATATTACAATTTTAGTTAAATACAGCTTGTAACATGTACTTTTTTAATACAGAATAATATTAAAAAAAATTAAAAACTATGCAATTACAGAATCACGCCATCTCTTTTTAAAAGTTAAGTATAACGTATATATTGACAAACTTTCTTTTTATAATACTAGAGGTCGGTTAGGAGTCTTAAAGCAGGTTTGGTCGGTAATAATTTTTAATTATTATTACATGTACTTAATAATAATTCGGTACACGATAAATAGCGAATCCAATTATTAATAAATGACACTAATGACATTGTTATAACAGTGTGTACAAAATAAGAGAAAAAGAACAGTTCCATCAGAATAGAATTTTGTATTGTTTCGTCAAAAATTTTTGTTGTTTTCATATACCCAGTCTATAAATAATTACGCATTACAATACCTATTAACATTTAAGTTGATGATTGATGAATGTTGATGACGAGTTACCGTCTCTGTTAATTCGTGTACTTTGATATCGTTGCGGGTTCCCAATGATGATGTTCCGTTTCCGTAATTAGGTCAGAAAAACGTTATTTAGGTTATGAGTTATCAACACAAAACAATTTTATAAAAAAAACTAAAACAGTCAACATTTTGTAAAATATTCAAATGTATCAGGAGCAAAATTTTTGTTTCGTATTAATAAATGAATTCCTTGTTTTTGGCTAATAGTTAAAATTTCGTGCAGTTAAACCTTTAACTGTTTTTGTTACATTTTTATTTGATTAATTTGAATGAATTAGAGTGTCTATTAATTAATATTTTTTTATTAACGAATAGAATTTTTATTAGTTAATAAAATAATGATAATGAATTTTAATAATTATATATTAGAGACATGCCCAGCAGTCCAGCGTCTATCGTCCTTGAAATGATGATTTTGAATTTGGACGAATTTAATATTCTATTTTAAAAATGAATTAAAATTGTTTATTTGTTGTGAAGAACTAGAAAAAACTTAAGCGATTTTACCCTACACTCAGTATAATACATAAGAATTTATATATTCATAATAAAAAGTGATATAATTCAGTGTGAAGTGTGTGATTGACAGCCAACTAAAATTTTATATCCTAGAACTTCAAGTTTCCTGTCTTATGGAAGAATTTTTATAGTAATAAGAAGAAGATTACACATGGACTTCGTTGTTTGGCATCTGAAGAGAAAAAAAAAATTAAGTTTTGGAGTTGAATATCACATAAAGAATTGTAGTTATGTTTTAAAATCATTGAAAATTTTGTGTCATGTACAAAAATGTATACGTACTATATAGGCTTCTTGGGCGTTCTAAGATGTTTTTTTCTAAATTCCTAGAACAAAACCCGACTTCAACCTGTTATTAAGTTTTTCAATTATAAAGAAAAATGAACCTCACGTAAAATAGTTAAAGTCGATAATAAATCGTACAAATTTAAAAGTTTCCTAATATTTACGTTTATAAATCTGCTTGTTTTCAATATTTATTAAGGGGGAAAGGTTCAATGTTATTGATATTGAATTTTATACCTTGGGTAATGACTTTAAAAATGATTATCAGCTGGACAGTAAAATACTTAATGCACCTGGTTGTTTTTTTTTTGTTCACAACCGCAACTTTGTTTAATTTGTATAACGGTTATTTTCCAATGGCAAATATGGTTAGGGCTCATGGAACAGACTTTAATATGGGGAGCAAGTAGTTGGCTTAAAAACTTGCTCGCGTTCATACACACAGACCGTAGTGAATAAGTTCTTTGAATATCCGAAAATAAATTAGAGACTGCCATAATTCAATAATGTTTTGTTATTAAAACAATTTCATTGATAACTATCGAATTATATTCGAGTGTCAATTGTGGGGTGTTACTTATGATTTATTTTAATAATAGTCTTCATTATGTATCCTAATTTAGTAGTGTATAAATTAGGTGGTCTGATAATATAAGTGAATTCCCTTCTCTGCAACTTCCCGGGCTTTCGATTGAATAATTGACGCGTTAGTGTGCGCATGCGTTCTTGGATCAGTGAGAAGTGAGCTACGAAATTGCTCAAAAGTCTGCACTGCGAGGACAGTCTAGAACAGCGATTGTCGTTGCGTAGGAAGGTCTATGTCTAGTTACTCGTGATCGTATTTGCTCCGATATTACTTACTGACAATAAGTAACAGCGTCGTCGGAACTAAGGTAAGATCTTTTTTCTTATTTTTTAAATTTCATTTATTTCTCGTTTTAAACTTTTTGCACATTTGCTTGCAAGTGCAAAGTTTACACGATAGTTTCGTAACATAAAAACGAGAGTAAAAACTTTTGTAACTATGTTGCGTGTTTAATTTTTTATTAAACTCGCCAATTTCATGCATGAAATTTGCACATCAAACCCGCTTGGTTTTTTTAAAGCTTATTTTTATTTGTTTTGATGTTATGTTGGCATGCAACGTGGTCTGCTGAACGGTGGTTCATACATGGCCTTGGGCCAAGTTTACCGTGATACAACTATCCCTAACAAAAAGAGTGATCATAAGAAAACTCTTCAAATTGAGGTAGCAGCAAAGAAGAGACTAAAATCGCTTTTTAATGGAAATAATTCTGATATGATTGAAAGGTTGACCGAGTAAGTAAAATTGAGTGTCTAATTTAATGCTGTGCTTTTATTCTTTTAATTTTTGCCACTACACCTTTAAAAGCTTTACATAAAATTATTGTTAATGTGAACAACTTACTGTAAAAAAATAAATGTTTATTTAAACAAAATAGTTAAATATTAGAAAAACTTTATTTTTAGTAGATACCCCATTACAAGTAAGCTAAGTACCCTGCACTCTTACAGAGAATCCAATTTGGGACAAGAGCAAAAGAGAAATTTAGAGAAAATGCCTTCTCTTAATGCTGAAGAAACTGCTCTGCTTAGGTGGGTATTTTTTAATAATATTCATTTAATAAAAAAAATGGATCGTTCTACTTTCAATAAATAAATGTAATTTTTTTAAAACCTAATTAAGCTGTGACTTAATTAAGTTTTAAATTTAAATACACGTACTGTAATAAAACGTCTTATTTTGTTTAAACTTTAGCATTCCAATAACTTAGAGCTTGTTAAGAGAACAGAGTGGAAGGCTTACTCAAATTTGTGAAAATTTATGAATACAAAAAAATTTTGAGAATTTTGCTTTTTATTAATAAACTGTTTAAACTAAAAATTGTGGCCAAAATATTACCTCATTATAAACTGCGACACCAGCTCGGAGTATGTTAGGTAATTAATCGATTCTACATGTGAACTATCCATCGTGCCATTTACATCATTGTCATCAGCGGCACTAGTAGGGTCCGCAGCGCTCGTTTCCGCCGCCGCAGTGGTGGCTAAACATTACTGTGTTCCGAGCGATACGACACTGCAGCCAATAAAACTACTGAGGTAAGGAGACATAACATTAAGTCTTATTGCATCATTATACGCTGTTTAATACATTGTAAACCTCCTGAACAGCAACTCTATGAAGAATTCATGGATATTTATCTTAACGCAATTAATTATATCGCATAATGTAATATTTCATGTAAAGTTCCAAGAATCAATACATTGATATAAAAAATTACATGTTATTATAACACATTGCAACCCTTAGCAACCCGATACATTGTAATTTATAAAATATATTTAACTAATTACAATGAAAGATATTTTAATTAAAAGACTGCATCTCATGTAAACTGAAAGAACAATTAATTACTCTAGCTTGGTTGAAGCAGTTAATGCTGTTTGATATTGTTGTTGGTATATAGAGTGAATACGATCGTACGGTCTGCATAACATAATATATGCACTATGTTATTGCTTACATTGTAACCTTTGTTTACATTAACAGATAAAGATATATAACAATTGTTGCTTGATTGCATACGTTCATAAATTAAAACTAAGTGGCGCTGTTGGCCCCGACTATATCCTGGCCGGCTGCCAAGAAGTGCGGTCGATGCCAGGCCTAAGCAAAAGCAGGCCAACGAACGATATACCTAACGTGAAGCGACTGCGCGATCTTATAAAGAAAAAATGTTAAATATCTTTATCTAACAACATTACCACTACAGGATGGACGTAAATTTGTTATACGAGCATTGTACCCTATGTCAATTAGTACACGATAATTAAATACATTAAAAGAGAAAATGGACGTTGTCAAACCTTATATACATTTACAGGTTTCCGTTTATATACCACCTCCCAAAATTAAAAATAATATTTCATATAACGGTTAACATTTTACTCTAGACTTAAATGTCTCAATATAACAAAAGTAATTACGCCTAAATGCTTTAAATAGAATATATTTAAAGTAAGATAATATTAGACTATGTGGTCAGTATAGGTTTCTAGTTACTTTACCTGTACATACGAAAAGGTGTTGTATTCCGTTACACATGTATGCATTACGTGTAATTTATTTTTATCACATACTCCTCGTCTTCTAGGAAAATCTTGGTGATTTCTAGATCACGCTCTATTTATCAAATCATGGATCATTTTAAAACTTTCTGTTCCTTTTAAATTTTGACTTTATGCTACCGTCACCCGGTTATGTGTAATAAAGTCAAAAATAACTTTAATAGTATTGCAAAAAAGTATAAAAATTATGTTGATTCTCGGTTGTTATTGTCGCAACCGCAAAATTATGGAAAATGGTTTCAAAACACCTCGTTATTGACACTTTTCCAAAAATACTAACATCTCTACCTAACAAGTTTATAGAACCTGTAAAAAAGGATCGGAAACTATGTTATTTATAATTTTCTATATATAATAGAAAATTTTATATAATATGATACATAATGATTTTTACAATAGTATCCTTACGTGACATTTACTGTTATTTATTATTTCTTAATAAAAATATTCTACGTTTGTATCGAGCAAAATCATTTGTAATGTGTACGGCCAAAGTAAAATTTATTTCTACTTTGTGTACTTTGGTAAGTATAAAAACATTTTATGTATAATTGGAGCATGTTTCTCTAACTCTGGCGTTTGAAACTCGAGTTTTATTAAGTCATTTATACATTGATAAATTTTCTTCTTTTTATGATTATAACTATAAATTTTATTGATAAAATTATTATTATTTAATTTTTGATATTACAAAACATTTTCTAAATTTAATAATATTTCGTATAAGATATCTTTGAACGAATTTAATAGGTATAACTGCATAGTAATGTATATATACACTACCAAATTCAAGGTAGATCTGAACATAGCAAACTTTTTAACAGCTTGACTTGGATATCTCATAAAATTCTTTTGTTTCATGTGTCCATAACTGAGGGTAATTACGCTTCCTTTAGTTAGTTACTTGGTTAAAGGATTAGTAGCAACTCTCTCATTGCACAAGCGAGTATCTCGTTCAATAGGTTTTTGCAAGTAAGCATTATATTAGAGATAATCATTCTAATTAAAAAAAACTATTTGGATACAATGTAATACTCCAATGGCTTCTCTGGTAGTGATATATAAGTACAGATGCTTCTATTAATGAACGGTCGTCTAATGCTCAAATATTATTTAGTCAAGTCTGAAGACAGGAACGCGTTATTAGTATTCCGTACGTTCTCGTAAATTGATTTTTTATTATTTGTATTGTTTAAAAAGATAATAGAAGTCTGCCGCTGTTAAATCCGGGTAAGACAATGCGAATGAAAAGAGGTCAACGAAATTAATAGAGCTTTGTTTTACGGACACTGGAACAAAAATTTAAATAGATGCTTAATGGTGTACACTTCATACTAATCTCGGATTAAACTATCTAATAATGAAACCTTTATTGTATGAATGCCACCGTATACCTCTAATGGTTAATTTATGATAACATTTATTTGTAATTTTGTATTGTAATAAATTGTCCGAAAATAGCAAAATTATTTAAATCCGTGGCCTTTAATTAAAAATACAACAGAAGGAAAATTTACTATTTTTTCTTGGTGTGAAATCATCTGTAATAATCTCGATTAATTTTAAAACTTATTTATTTGATTGTTTATAACCTCCTGATTGATCCCCCTCCAACGTAAATAGGTTGTAATACAAAGACAATAAGTGGAACTTACGTTTAGAAACCATACATGTAAGGATTTAAACTAATTTAATCCCACTTTTTTTTATTTATTATATCATTATAATTTCAGCTTGTGAGTATCCCCTGCTTAAGACAGGCCTCACTAGAATTATTTCGGTATTTGCCATATCGGCAACACTTTGCCCATGTATTTTAGTAAGCGCAGCTTGCGGATAAGGGTCAGAGGATTGATTATCTATTCATATAATAATAGTCATTATCATCTCAACCGATGGACGTAGATTGCTGGACGTGGGGGTCTTGCAAAGTATTCCGCAAAAAACGGTGTTGCGCTGTTTGTGTCCAGTACTCAATAATATCATATTACAAAACCAGCACAAATCAAAGTTTCATTAATGATTAACGGAAAAAAGTTTGACTGTTTTAAATTGTTTAAGAAACAGTTTTAATGTCTCATCACATTAGTCCCCTGCAATAAGTTTTTATTTTCGATAAAATGGGAATAACAAATCCTCTAGGCATCTTTAAACATTCGTTAAACTGGAATTATGTATGCCTCTATAGACAGAGGTGTATTTTAACCATACGGGACTAAAAAAGTAATAGAGGAGTAAAAAAAAGATGTCAATTCAAACTTCGACGCGATTCATTGAAAAGGTTTTTAATATCTTTGGAGAATATATTTCGAATAGAATTTCAGCATTTCGTTACTAATACAGCCAAACCAAGACCGTGCTTTGTGGAACACATTACAAGAGACATGTCCAGCAATGAACGTCCATCGGATGAAGTGATGATGATGCTGGCAACCAAAAACTTTTGTTGATAAAATATATTTTTCTAGCCAAAGAACAATTTTTTACAATGTCTATTGTTTAACAAGAGAATAAATTATAGATCAAGTTTTTAAACAATACAACAGATTTTTCAGTTCATAATTATCTTGGAATCATTCAGAAAGTTATTAAGTAAAATTTCGGATTTTAAAAGAATCGGTGGAGATTTTTTAAATATCCTAAAATTTTTTATTAGATGTACTTATATAGAAAAGAAGTATGTGCAAATATTAAAGAATAAAATGCTAAATGCAATGTAGATAGATATTATTGGAGCATTTTTACTTAACGATTCTCTTGGCAACCTATAATCTCTCAGTCCGTAGCAATTTAGAGGCTTCAGCTAGTCCGATTTAACCAGTCCGAACAGTATAAATACTACGATAGTAATAGAGATAAATCCATTTCCAATATATTTATATAATCATAATATAACAATAATTATCATAGAGATATTTTGTTTATCCCTCACGGTAATAATCAATTCGTATTTCTAATTTTAACGAATTTATAAACCGAATGTCATTTTTTATAAAATATTTTTTGTTTGAACAGCATGGATGATATCGAGTTGAAGAACATTCAGCTGCAGTTCCCGAGTTCCCGTCGGTTCAGTAGCGATGGCGGCTGCGTGGAAGTCCGCGTACATACGGATCGTGGGGACATACTGGTCGCGGTGCAAGGAGATCGCTCTAAACCCGCCATCTTTACCTACCATGACCTCGGTTTGAACTGTGAGTTAATTATCATTACATATTAAATCTGATTTTCAATATTATATCTATCGTCTAATAGCTCTATTTCAGGCGGTTCCAGCGTTTTATAAGTTAAAATTGGCCTAATAGGGTTAAAAATTGCTTATCTCTTTTATTCATTGTAAAGCCATTTGAAAATTATTTCTATATTTTCATGAACATGAAAGGAGTTATAATAAAAAAAAAAGGTAAATTTGTGAAAGGTCCTGTTAATGCTGCAAACAAAGGCACCGTAACGCAGCAGCCAATCATTTGTCTTGTAACATGGCGATGTCCTTCGTTTCGAGGGCCGCATAGGGTGAAGTCAAAGGTTAACTATTCTATTGTCATAACAGCTTTGTTGATTAGATAATTCAGGTAAAAAAATAGCCCGAAAATAAAAAAAAATTACTTACACTTATCTTGTCGGGCGGCGACACGGACGCAATGTTCACTTGATGGTAAGTGATACGTTTGCCTATAAGAACTTGGCGCTAGGTAGAATGATAAACATACGTTGCACCACATTTTGCTCGCCGCTTTGAAACATAATATATATATATATATGTCATTACCAATATATAAGTATCTTTGATGATGATTTAACCAGACAAAATTTTAATGATATTAATTATGTCATATATCAACCATACCACTAATGATAATGAATTAAAAGCTTAGGGTACCGGAAGGCTTTTCAACACTAATGTATCATTTTACTTCTTAGATGTGTTTTTATACGTTAATGTTTTTATTCATATAAAAGTTCATTTATATTTGTAGTCCATTTAACTCAAGACGAACCTTACATTTTTATTCCAAGTATCCATTTTAACTCCACATTCCTAGTTGTTTTATATATATGTACATTTTCTGTTGTTTTTCTTTTACTCATCTCAACTAATGAGCGAACGCCTGCAACTCACACTTACAGCTAAGAGTCAAATCTTAAACACAAATCTCGTTCTACATTCGCGGTTCTATTTATTTATTCAGATTTAATTTACCTGCATTCTCTTTCACGCAAACTCCTTTCGCAAGACGTTGCTTACTTTAAAGAATATTTTTTTTTTTATACGTATGTTTATATTAGACGATTATAATTTTTTTAAAAAATCTATATAAGCTCTTTGATAACTATATAACAAAATTACTCTTAAAATTGAGGTACATTTGTAAAAGAATTTTTTTTAAAAAAATTTATGAATATTGTATATTAACAATTAAATCGAATGACATTAAAATTAAAGTCGTAGAATAAGTGAAGATTAACATTTTAAAACAACTTCTAGATTCTTCAAGAATCCTTTGATAAGAATTATAACTTATAACGGGACAAATGGACATTCTATTGCTAATAAACTATATATTATCTTTACTAGAGTAAATGAACTAGATATTATATAGTTATGTAATAAAAGTAATTTCGCAGGCTACAACGACTTTCATTCTGAATAACAGTGAAAATATTAGACATAACAGCCTGACGGTAGAAAAGACCCACTCAGAATAGCAACGAGAGATTAGAAACAAAAAATTTAAATTTACATTTCTTTATAAAATGGGTCACCCATATTACACTTATTTACGTATGTTATCTTTTTTGGTTAACGTTTCTCTTTTTCTATGAACTACTTTTAAGGTGCAAAGTAATATTGCAAACTTAAAATAATTTGTCTTAAACTATATATATATATAAATTATATTTTTCTCAATAAGTTTAATTTTTATAAAGAATTTGATAGAACAATTTTGCAACAGAACTTAATATAAAATAACGTAACAACAAAACTGATACTTTCAAACAAAAATCTATAGTTTTCACATTATAATAATAATAGCAATATCAACATATCTGATCGACAAAGTTCAGTTTGAAGATGGCACTTAATGATGATGATGAATATCAACATTCAAATTTTTGCGATAATACTTTAATCATTTATTTCCTCTATTTCACCTATGACCATTACCCATTAAGTATATATTACCTGAGAACTATTAAAACAACCCTATGTATATGGATACATGATACGTTAATGGATCTTTTGAAGTTATATGAGATATTGTTGAACAATGAAACTTTAGTTACCGAGCGGTATGAAAATTTTATCATAAACAAATAGAACAATAGCTTTTATATTGATTATGACACCTACTTTATATTAACTATGGATATTTGTATGTGGTTTTTATTGAAAACCTTTGTTTATACTTTGTCTCTTAAAGCATTCACTAAGGTTTTAAACACAGAATTTGCGGATGCTGCTTTAAAATAAAACAGCATCAAATAAATACTTACCTGATACATATATTTCATGAACATTGGAAGTTTCTGCAAAGGATTTTAAATATTTAGTTGGCTGCGGCGTAACTTCTTGTGAGTACAAAATGCTCAACATCGCTGCATTCTGGCTGTTAATATATAAAGTAAGAACCTTAAGGGTTGAAAGAGCATTCTTCATTATCATTTTGATACATTCTTGTGGTACAATGTCACCAATATATCGAACATTATTCAAGTTAATGGGAGAAAGCGACTTGGGTTAAGATACAAATAGGCCTTTGGTAATAAACAAAGATAAATATTAAGAACAAAAAATTTTATATCATTATTATTGTTATTTTTAAATTCAATTGCATAGGTTGGTAATAGTGCTCTCGGACAGTAAGTATCACGGATCGCGAATGTCGGCGGTTTAGTTTCGCCATTACGACGCAATCGCCACTGACCCGTATTCAACAAATCAGCATCAATTACTTAAGTGAGACAATGTAGAATCATCTCTTATAACTATGAACTCTGATATATAAAGGTATTTTTTTTTAATATATTAAGTAGCATTGGCGATAATTCTAGTAAAAATAGATATTCTATTATTCTTCAGGCAAAAAAATGTACAAATGCCAGTTTTGTTGAAGATATATTTATAGTTATGTTTAACTCATGACTTTATTGCATTTATCTGTACAAACACTTCTAAGTGTTTGTTATATAAAAATTACAGTTTTTTACTTCAGCATACAAAAGTTATGATGATATTCAAACCAAAAGATCAATTAAAATCTTTGCCGTTCTTTTTGTTTCGAGTAATCTTCTAAAGAACTGAACCAAATTGACCCTACTTTCATTGTCATATAAATGAAGACACCTCATATTGTTATAATAAAACGTAGTACTTAACGTCCCACTATTCCGTTGCTGGAAAAAAAGAAGAAACCAAAAAATAACAAATTCGTAACAAATCACATTTTATAACCTCATGTAGCCTGTCTTAGGTATCTAAATCATAATATTTTGACAACAGTATTATGCATCTATATATAATATGCCTTAAGCTAATCGTCATGACATGATTTTTAAACATTATTGCCCTGTAGCACGTTTTTCTATTCTCAAACATTATTATCCGAATATATGTTAGATTCAACATTTTTGACAATACTACAAACGTATCAGTTATTTTGTTATTTCCGTTGCATCTATTAAAAAATAATTTATTATTACCGTCAACAGATACTTGTTTTCAATCATTCTTCAATTTCGTGGACATGAGAGCTCTGCTGGAGAACTTTTGCGTGTACCACATCAATGCTCCTGGGCAGGAAGAAGGCGCTCCATCTCTGCCTGAAGAGTAAGTTTTTAATGTATTTAATTTATTAAATACTTTATTAATTTTCATATAATTTAAAAATTTTACTTTTACATATTTACTTATCTTTTTCTTTATTGTTTTTTTTTTAAGTTGTAACAAAAACTTTCTAGATAGAGACGTCGTTATTTATTACATTTTCTGTCCATCCAAAAGTTGCTTGGTAATAACAGCTTTAAACGATTAAACTGCCTAATGTATATACGTAATATGTTTACAAATTTCCATAATAATATTTTCTTCACGTGATGCACAATAAAATGGTTCTATACATCAATTTCACATTAATGTCGACCATGTATATAGGCCCCAACTTCGAGTAAAACAAAGATTTCCGCTTATCTATTTTGTGTTTCTAGAAATAAGCGAAAGAAATCGTGTACCTAATCCTTGTTTTGAATACATCTTTGGATTTCAAAGTAGCGTAGTTTATAGTTTAACCCGTTAAACATTTATTGAAAAATACCCTTAAGTATATTGTATGTCGGCTAATAAATATAATTTGATACGGGGTTATTCAATAATGAGCTCTTTATTGAATAAAATTGTAATATTGGGGAAGTAAAACTTTAAGTGAAGAATATTGTTTTGATATTTAGGTTATCGGTAATGAAATTAAGGACCATAAAGGAAGTTCATTTATTAGAATTTTTTTTGTTCAATATTTCTCATGGGTGTAGGGATTACTCTGAATTATATTTGCGACCTACATTTGTAATTAAGGAACCATTCTGACTCCCAAAATATAAATGTAAGTTCAAATTTTGCGTTTTACTTTGGATTCAAATACTTATTTGCTTATTTGATGCTTTGTGATGTGAATTTCAGTTTCACTAAAAAACAAATTGTAAACATGATCACCTTAAAACTTAAACTAACTAACACTAATTGGACTTACACAAAAGACAAACTTTCCAAGTTACATAACGGTAACCATTACGGCACTACTGCTACAATCGATGGTGTTACCCAAGTAGTAAAGTATAAATTATTTTTAAACTTTTTATACCACCTATTACTATTGTATTACACTGCCATATCTGTACCAACATATCTGTGGACCAGAGAGCTCAACAAATCGTTCTCAATAAATTCTCAAAACTATGAAATAATTACGTTTCAATATCACAAGCTGCTTACTAATTTAAAAATAACCAAATATTTAAGGCAACAAATGTAGTTTGCAAAGTTCTTTATTTACTAGTTCAAATCTTTATTAATTATAACAGATTTAAACCGATTAAGAGAAATCAGAGTTTACAAGCAACTCTTGGATAATAAAACAACCTATAATAATTATACATTTAAATAATGTAAGATACGTAAATTTAGCGAATATTTAAGTCATAGTTGTAACAGTATCCAATGTTGCAGTAAATAATTACAAAGCACAGGTAATTACAGTATAATATGTAAGAAGCGATCTTATTATAATTTTTTTTATTAGAAGTATTTAATTCGTGTAAGTAAAGTCTTTTTTTCTGATTCTTATAGAGTAGAAAAAATAGGTTATCAAGGTTTTATTTAAGGTTACAGTTAAAGTTTTATTTGGTATTAAAGAATATAAAATCCAATTTTGTTCAACCGTGCATTCCTATCTTCTCGTAGCTCTTATTGCGTTATCAAGAATGTAGCGTTTATCTCTAGTATTTCGCCCCGGAGACCGGCTTGAGTTATTAAATAGAAAATATTTTACAATATAATGTTGGAATTTTTTTAATTATCTATTATAGTGTTCTAGTTTTTGCCGTGACTCTGTCTGTGTGGAATGCTTCTCCGGTTATTACTGGCTTTTGTATGTAATACAATATTTCTCTTGTAGCACTAAAAAATTTAACAGGAATTTCTCTGAGATGCGGCATTCTTTGTACGGTTTCAGGATATTTAGTGTAAAATCGTATTCTAATTCTCAAACAGCTGCAATTTCGGCCAAACGGAGTAAACCAATAAATTTGATTATTTCATGTCTACACTTATAAAATAAATAATTTATAAAGAAATTTATTTGCTTTAGATACCGTAACAATACCATCGAGGCATATTCACAACTCGACAAAATAGATGTAGATAAAGAATATATTTGTATTTAGAAAAAGATAAAATTTATAATTAGAAAAAGGATAAATTTAAATAAAGATTGTGTAATCTTTATTTAAATTTTTATTTTCGTTCGATTTTTGTTTTGGATTTAGAGAATAATTTTTCTAAGCTATATTAAGTCCAAAGATAATTTCATATTTGTAAAATTTTTCTAAAAATACTAAAGCTTAGAACTCACACAAAATAACGTAACATTGAAATTTCTACTATTTATATATGAGATGTCAGCAAATATCAAAGTCACTACAAGTTAACATATTAATATTAATGTCACACACGCGTCTCTCATTCCCTATTGGTACAACGTAGCATTTTTTTTCGGAGGTAATAAATTTTCTGGTTCGAATAAGAAAAATTAGTTCGTAATCGTTGGCCTATTAATGTATATTTATTTTATATCAATAAATATGACAATATGTCCAATACTTTTTGAACTTTCGTTTACGGCTCCTACATATTACACATGAGAATTATTTGCATATACAATTATTATGAAGATAAAGTTGAATGGTGATTACAAAACTTGAGTAATATCGAAGGTTGAAAGTAAATACATTGTAGACGATAGGTATTATTTAATTGTCATATATAAAAGATAATATTTATGAAAATTTTATAACGAACAAAATATTCGTGTGACGTAAGTTTTTTTTTGTAATTCAGCCTTACTGTTTGTGTCCTTGCAAACGCGAGTGAGTTGAGCGTGAGGGCCGTATCGATTTTTTTTTGTTCGGTACGCGCCACTGGTGACATCCAAGTAATATTTATTTTAATAATGCTCTCTTACCTCCCTATTACCCCCTTTTTAATTTAACTAAAAGACTTCAGACGAACATGATGTTCGGAAGACATTTTATAAAACGACAGGCGATTTTATGCTAAATTCTATATTTACGCATATTTTTTGAGCACGATAGAATGCTTCTGTATCCTTAATGTTCGTTCCAAAAGACTTTGTTATAAAAGCACGGTTGAAACCCGAAACATGATTAATTACTAAGTCCGCATTTCCTAAATATTTACCGAAATTTACAGAGAACCGTATTTTGGAAGGATTTTATAGTAGCAACAAATAAGATATATAAGAAATTTAGAGAAAAATATCTGATGGATACCGCACTTCAAAAATTAAATTGAACTTAAAGTATTTAAGAGCTATTATTCAATAATGCACTATTCAAAAATTTCCTTCATATACTTTTTAAGTTTGACCTGTTTTAAATACTTTGTTAACCGAATTAAAATAACCAGGGCATAGGGTAAATAATATAGGTGACAATGCGCGCTAACTCCACGTCTTCGTATTCTTTTTTAAGTTTAATACAGTAAATTGATATATAGTATTTTGTTTGTTTTTATATAACGAAGCGAAGACAAGAGCAACGACTATTATATATAGTATAGCAGATACTACTCACTACTCACTACTAGTAAAAACATTACTCAACTTAAAACTATTTTAATTTAGAGTGTACTGAAAAAGAGTATCTTTCTCCTGTGGGAAAATCGTATACTCTTCGGCTACAGACACAGTATTCCTCAAAAATCCCTTGGTCAAATCAGTATAAAAAGTTAGTTTAGAATTTATTTAACAAAATGTTCACTCATCATGTTCCATATTTTGAAAAGAAAAAGCTCATCCTTTGTCTAAGAATGTCGTGTTCCGTTTACCTTTTTCGTTTGACCTAAAAACCTTCCCTTGTTCATAAATAACAATTTAGGTCTTTTATGCTTTGTTCGTTCTTAAAGCCGGTGCGCAAGGGCTGTTTTAAAATATCAACATTGTCATGTTTTGCTAGAACTGTGTTAGATATAATTTTCTATTATATAAGGATAATAGCAACCAATACAAATGCTGAGTTTGAATTACTTTGAAATTAAACCTTTACGTACCAACTTACATACACAATTCACTACTAACTAAATAAAATAATTCACCTAAGCCATACAGCTCAATTTTACATACCGCAACTATGAAATACTCGTATGATAATAATAAATATTTATTTCAAAATCTTAGGCACAACAGAAAATTGTTTTATATATTAAAATAGTCATTCTTAACTTTATTTAAACATAAAGCCTAAAGTTTCCATGGGATCCCTAAATCTCTCTCTCCACAAATTTTTAAAGGCTAATCTAGTTGGATTAATTATAAATAAATCACTCCAAATACTTTTTTAATTTTATATTTATCCAATTTTTTCTCATGATTCTTTTACAACTGAAACCAAATACTCTAACCGGAATCTCAAGATTGATCTGGCAATACTATGCAAGAAAGGCTAAAGATTAAAATAACACACACGCAGCACAAGGCCTTTCGGAAGTTACGCTCAAAAAACATTACTTTGTAGGTTATACACTAACTTTTATTTATGATTTTACGTTTAGTTGTGCGTAATTTGATCTTACCTCGCAACGATCAGGTCTAATATTTCTACTTGCGTGCAAGCCAGCAGTCATTGTTACTAAAATAGCTCCACCATAGACGCCATGGCACTGAGTGTTCATTTCAAAGCATGCTCTTTGAGCGCTGGCGCTAGGCTGAAACCGAAATGTATTGATAAGAGATTTAAGTGCACAAGAAAAATTAAATTCCACTAACTAAATAGACCTATAGCTATATAGAATAATAATTAAAATAAATTATTGCAATATTCAACACACGTGACTAGCGCATTATGATGGTAACGATCACGGGCAATCGTTTTCCTGGATTTAATCCATCCTTATTCGCTTTTTACCATACGCCAAAATGGCTGTGGGGATATTTAAACCCGTCCCCTCAGACATAATAACCTAGGAATAATAACCTACGAATTATTTTTCAATTGCTCATTATATTTACACCAAATGATAGTCGATGAGCGCCAATATGTTATTTTATTATGAAACTATACTGCCTAAAAAAAATGAAAATTAAGGTATTAAAATAAATAATATCAAGAAATGTATAAAAAATAATTGTATCTTATTCGCCACAATTTTAACAATCCACTTCATAAATCAATTCGTTTTCATGTAGATATAAAGTTACAAATTATACAAGTAGATTTTTATCTAAAATAGGCTAAAATTTGATTTAAATTTCACAGGCTATTAGATGGTAACAGCACTAACGATGGTGAACTGTGCTCGTCCTAAATACTCTGATTCTTACAACTTGACAGCCGTAACACCGTAATTCTTTTATAGTGGTCGAAGCAGTAACCCTTTTATGCCATCTTTAATATAAAATAAACTAATCCTTTTCTCCAGTTAACTCCTAATGAAATAACTACAGAAGAGATTGTATTAAACCAGAACCGGGCTACTATTAAACTCAATTATCCATTATATATATTCTAAAGTTAATATATAAAAACAGCTCGGTTAAAGCTTTTAGATCTGAGCAAACTCTGTAGTTTAATAATGCATTTTATTGGCCGTTTGTACTTTTCTTTGTTACTTCTAATGACATTACTTATTTTATTACACTGACATATAACTTCGAATCTTTTCAATTGTAATATACCAAAAGGTTATAATTATGTTTAATATTGCAGACATGAAAAAATCTGTAATGATATATAATGGGAATATGTGATTTTTTTAATAATACATGACATTTCAATAATAAAAAACTCACATTCCAAGTTATATTCTCACATCCGTATTCATGAGTAAATACAATCTATGAGTAATTTTCAGGTCCATTTTTATTTTTATGAATAATCTGATCAATGTAAACCGGATGTTATACTTTTTAGTGTTTTACTACTTTTAATTTAATTTCGAATAATGGTACAGCGACATTAACAAATGGGAAAATGTAATGAACATATATTATAATTAGAGTTACACAAAACTACTAATTTAAAACAGTATAATTAAAATCATTGATAAGATTTTTTAAATAAAAACATTTTGTGTAATCAGTAGTGTACTCGGCTCGATATATTTTAAGTTAATTAAATAGAAACTATTTCACTCGGTTTAAATTATGTATATAGGTGACGCTAAAAATCAGGTCAAAGCTCAAATTGAAGGCCGATAAATTTTATATGTGACTGGTGCCCTACTACATTTTGATGCTTACCGTGATCCATTCTAACATAATAGCGTTATGCATTATGAGTCCTTTGTTTGCACGTTCGTTGCCTGGCGATCGTAGTAATTAGCTTTTGGCGAGGTTGAGGGTAAAAAATTCGATATAGACTGTCGTTTGTTACCCATAATATATTAAAACTATTATTGCAGATAACAAAAAAATTCAAACTAGGCCAATGGATTACATTGTTATGTATTATCAAAAACCTAAACGTTATAGGCACAAAATTTTTGTGATCAATTATTACAAAAATTTTTGTTTATTAACAATAATCAACCTATACCGTTTTCGGAATTTCATGATAATCAACTTACCTACCTTCGGCTTAATTAAGTAAATATCCATAATGGATAGGTGAATAAACTGCAATTATAAGTTGACGTCGCGACACACTGGCGCCTAACGCGCGCATGTCAAATGTGATTTCGTGGTAACATTCGACATGCCCTCACTTTACTATGAATATATAATTACTTATTCATGTTTGATATTGTTCCCCGTTCTATTTTACACAAACATTAACATATTGATTAGACAATTTAGAAATTGATATTTATATATATTGTCCGTAATACTTTTTCTCAATTTTTAGTAAATATTAATAGGAGAGTATCAATTACTAAGGTATAAATGGTATAATAATCTAGTTGAATATCTTAATAAAAATTTCATGTTTATAAACTCATTATTATATCTTAAATTGGCTATTATATTACTAAAGCCAGTTAGTTATATTGGTGGGATATTGGAATAATTTCAGATTTAAGTTTTGAAGAGGGAATAGAGCGCGGAGTTCCGTACCGCAGTGTTATGTAACCGGGCCCCGCTCGATATAGTCAGTACTAGCGGCTGGGATGGGGCATACTGCTAATATACGTTTGCTTATACCTCCTTTTGTTTCAGAATCAAAGGAAATCCGTTCAACAGAACAGTAAATTGTTCAAACATTGAACTTAATTTTCTTCCTAAATAGCGCCTTTGTAGGCCGTGTTTCCGAACTATATCGCAAATTTCATTTATCGAATATAATTTGACAAGTATTTTATCATAGCTAAATATCCGTCCAATAATAATAATTTACTGTGTAAATGAATTTTATATTAATAATAATTATAACAATCTAATCACAAAGTGTGTTGTATTATGTCCTTTTTTAAAAATAAAGAGGCACATATTATATACGTCTGTTCAATTACACTTTATTTTATATGTAATCTATAATAAATAAGAAAGATGTATTTTTATTATAGTCATGTAATTACTAGTTATGTCACTTTAAGAATATTTATACTTTATAAATAATGAAAATAGTATCCTTATCCGTTTAACAGCTGTGCTTATAGTCTAAGGTTATTAAGACCTAAGGTAACATCCTGCCTGTCGTAAATAGCGTCTACAACGGCGTTCGTGGGCTTTGAAGGTGACTCTCATGGAATATTAAGTCCGGGGCGGGACAACTTATACTAGGTTGTCTTGTGTTTATCGTAGCACAGAAAGGTGCTGAGGAGAGCTTTCTCTGGAACCTCCATAGTAATAGTGCAAGGGCTCCTCTGCATTCCGTAGATATCCTACATAATCATGTCTCCCTCACAGAAATACAGTAATATTTGAAGATTTTCTCTTTAATAACAAAGAAGAAAAAAGGTGTGGTCTATTTGCGCAGGTACACTTCGAGGTTGTTGAACATAATGGATTCGTTTGTTGCCGCAGTGTTACGTAACAACGTTCGTATGAATGCCCTGATTAACAAATGCCAATGCTAACTTTATTAGCAGTTTCCATTATAATTTAATTTCAACAACGTTTTTCAACCTTTTAAAAAGATCGTATTTTAATTCAAACAGAAACATTAGAAAGTATTATTAATCTTCCTTTGTTGATTAATAATTTTATCATATCAGTAAAAAAAAATTCTTTTTAAAAGTTTAAAATCTACAAATCATTGACTCTATATTCACCTAATTATTTTCCAAAAGTTATCACCAAATCTGCAGACTGTTTTATTGCTGGTTTAATTTTTTTTAAGTGAGAGAATATGGATGATGCCCTGAATTTGATAGACATTTTCAGAAGTCAGCTAAGAACGGGTTATTCAAAATTCCTTCTCCAAAAACGAATTGCGGGAGTGATACGATTAGCAAATCGGGTGGGGTACAGCTAATTATTTATAATTCCGTTGCAAGTTGGAGGATTTTACTAATATGATTACTTTTGTTCTAGTTACATTTACCCAACTATGGATGAATTGGCCAACCAATTGAATTACGTACTGGGTCATTTCGGTCTAAATTCATTCATCGGGTTCGGCGTGGGTGCAGGCGCGAACATACTCGCGAGATTTGCTATTGCTCACCCACAAAAGGTAAATTTTAACATTTTTCAAATAGTAAATAGCAATGAATCATACTAAGTACTGGTTTAACCAAAACTAATCTTTTCAATAACAATATGTGTTACGGAATAAAATTGTGATGTTGCAGGTGGATGCTTTAGCCCTGATCAACTGCACCTCCAGCCAAGCCGGTTGGATCGAATGGGCCTACCAGAAGATAAACACCCGCTCTCTGCGATCTCGCGGGATGACTCAGGGTGTCTTGGATTACCTTATGTGGCATCACTTCGGTCGGGTAAGCGTTTTTCAAGATGATAGCTCTAAAACCATTGTACACTTGTTAGAAGAACAATAAAATGTCGTCATCATAACAATATATATTGTACATATGCTTATAACATTGAGAAGCTAACCAAGATTTTAGGCCATGACTTGGGTACATTTTTTTTGCATTGGGTGAGCCTTTGTACTGTCAACTTTAATGGATGATGAATATGACTATAGTCATCAATTCATCATACTATAGGTAAAAGATTATTGACTGATTAAAATAAAATATCAATTAAATATGTTGTAAAACTAACAAAACGTGTATTTCCCTAGCGTTTGTATCTCTTCCTTTAGCCTGAGTTTTTAATGACATATATCAAAATACATATTGTGTCACAGTTTACCGTCTATAAGTGCCAGGACCGACGGTTTATTACACGAATCACAATTCACGATGTGTGTGCAAACACAGAATTTTGGCACAATTTCCTCGTGCGACGAATCGTCTGCACTGTTTGGACCAAATTCAAATTGACATTGTACCAATACCATCAAATATTGCAGCGTTTTCTTTTTAAAAGTATAAGCAAAAAATTTTATAAAGATTATTATTATTTGTTCTAATGGTTTTTGTTAATTGAACGATTTATTGTTTTGTTTTTTTTTTGTGTAACAAATAATTACAATGTCAACATATAAACATACGGGTTGTTTGTGCAATTAACTTTAAAGCTAACAATGTAGATTTTTACGTAGTAAAAGCGAATGTGCATCGATGCGTTCCAAACCATGTTAGCTTTGTGTTCACAGTAAACTTGTTGTGTAGCGTCACTAATGGTTGAGTGGTAAGGGGCCCGCGTGTGAACTTAATTACCATTCTCACCTTTCCATATTACCTTTGTACATCCCAATGAAACCGCACCTTCTAAATTCAAACTATTAAAGTTATTTAACTAATTTTGAGGCGGTAAAAATTTCTGTATTGAGTTTTTGCAGCAACTTGCTCTTGCCACTCAGTACTATTGTTTCCAACAATGCTAGACTTTCAAGCAAAAGCAAACGCGATTCTAAAGAAATATAGCACGCATTGCATCTTGCTGTCTAACTAATGATTTATTTTTATTTTATGCAGCTTGGCGGCGGAAGTTTTAAATTGAAAGCTTTGCGAATATACGCTGATTAAATTGAAAATTATCATGTATACGTTGTTATTTTGCAAAGCTACACGAAGTTGCCTTTTATTACAGAATAATACGTGTCGACAATAACTTAAAGCGATATCGAATAAATACTGTAAAAAAAAAAATATTTTTTTTTTTTTCAAAATTTTTCCAAACAGGCCAAAATAATAAAAAAATATATGAAAGTTATAATAATTATGTGACGATTGAAAACCAGCCAATAATCTATTTTTATTGTTTCTCTAACGCTAATTTATAGAAAATCTTAAAAACATTTTTAATGAGCAATGTGATAAAGTTTACATAATTTTCATACATCATACACTTAAGTTGTACATAACATGTATTTTGTTTCCTACCTCTATTAAAGAAAGGTAGTAACAATGTTGTGCGTGAATGTTCGGCGTGCTTAACTTTGTCAGTACTATTCAGCATTAGGATAGAATTTTGAATTTTAAGGAGAATATTTTGTCATCAGTTTCCTGAGGAGCGCAACCACGACCTAGCACAAATGTACAAGGCGTACTTCACCCGCAACGTCAATCCGACCAACCTCTCGCTGCTGATGGACTCGTATGTGCGCCGCAACGACCTGAACATTGCGCGCGACGCAACAACCATTCGCGCACCAGTTCTCAACATTACAGGAGCCTTGTCTCCCCACGTTGACGACACTGTCACTTTTAACGGCCGCCTATTGCCTGCTAACTCAACTTGGATGAAGGTAAGGGCGTCTAGAAACTACTGATATTGGCGGCGGGACTCTATAGCTGGAGACTGTCTAGATGGGTACAGTGTCCTGATTAAAGTCAAATTAAAGTTAGTAAAATTACTGGGGCAACGAGACTTAACTAGTTATATACCAAGGCGACGAGCACAATGTAGTACTGTGTATACCATCTTAATCAGCGCTACGTTATTATAGGCTGACGTATCATTACCATCAGGTGTACGTCTCGCTCGTCTCGTCGCTTCTTCAAATAAAAAACCAATATCGTCATCAACTCAATAGTAAATAATCCTATCTATCTATTATATATTTATCCTAATGTGCTACACTACTTCAGTTATGATAGTCTTGATATTACAGATCTCTGATTCTGGCATGGTGCTTGAAGAACAGCCAAACAAGATCTCTGAAGCTTTTCGACTTTTCTTACAAGGCGAGGGTTATGGTAAGTATAGGGAATCTCCGTACTCCACAATTAAACGGAATCTCCATTAAAACAATTTGTTACATTTATAAAAGTTAATAACTTTGCATGAAATGTTGCTATTCAAAAAGTAGAAAATGGTAATACGCATTAGTCTTGTTTGTTCCGTTCTACAGAAGCATTATTTTATTTTCGAGGTACAAGCATGCGGATCGATTATTTAACTGTTTATTATTAAATAGCAGGCTTATTTTACCTATTTATAATGCTGAATAAAATCAACTATGTATTTATGTACAGATTTATAAAGCATGCTTTTATAATGTAACTTGTCGCATATAATATTTACTGTAGCAAAATTATAATATGAGTTTATCTATTATGGGCAAAAACAAAACATTAAAATATCCGTAACGACAGCTACACTTTTAATTATTTTATTATGTATGTACAATAAAGTAATTATATCTTCAAAATCACTGTGAAGCGCAGTTACGTACAAGTTATATTTTTTGGTTATACTGAAGCGAATAATGTATTGTTTGTACGTTTATACTAGATGCAATCGTAAAGTGTAATGCTAGAATATACGTAATGCAATACAAGGACATGGAGAAAAAACCGTAAAGGAAACGAGTAAAATATCTAATAGCATGTATTGTTACGTATGCATTTTATAAACTTTTAAATATCAATGGTGACAATGAGAACTTTTAGTTCAATTAAAACGATAGCTCAACTTCCCAATAAGTTAATATTCATTTAATCTTGATAATGGTAGCAGGAGTTTTTCCAAGTAAATACGCAAGCTTTATATCTTGTATAAACACTTTTAAAACCTTGCATATCCTTTTCCATTTCTCAATTTTTTTAATTTAAATTTATTAAAAAACGAAGAAATTATGTTCTTCTTTTAATTTTCTTATTTATGATTCAGACTGAATATGCAAGCAACCATTTATTAAGAAATTTTGTAACGGAACTAAAGAGATGAAACGAAAAGTACAATGTTTTCCATACTTATTCAATAAAGGTATAATATAGATCAACAATAATTTAATAATGAATCAATTGTAAAATAAATTTTTTAAATGATTTTTCTATATTATTTTTAGTTTTCAGACAATTTCTACCAAGATACTAACTAGTTTTCTTAAAAGCTTATGTATGATATGAAGTTGTTTGTTTAGGTTATATCTCATAAAGTACGTTTTCATTTCCTCCCTGATTATGTTTCAACCTGGATTTGCGATTGAGTTAAACTGGGTATGTATATGAACAATATTATCTGTGTTCTTAATAAATATTTTTGTTTAATTGTATACATCAAAATTGTAGTTTTGCTAAAAAGTAGTTACAACATTTAATTCTCTTGTTATATCTCTGATTTATTTTCTATTAAATCTGAAAAAAATTATAATAGAATCCATTTCCTCATTCATATTTAAACTTATGAGTGTGTACGTTATGACCATACAGCATTCCATCAAATGTGATAGTCGTATACGACCGTGTTATTGTTTTTGTTCGGCAGCTGTATATCATTTCTGATTAAGATATCTCAGTACTTGATTTTTAGTATATCTTAAACTAGTGTTTTCGTATACGTAACCGATCAAATGCAGAAATATTTGTTATCCGATGGAGCACGTGTAAGAGCACACTAATTACCATTACCCATTTATTTATCTCTTTTTATTTCGATACCTTTAGCCATTTTGAAACTGCACAAAGTAGGCGTACATCAAATAAAAAGTGTCACGAGGCGAAGCACAATGCCCAAGTAGACCATTTATTGCTATGCTGCTTCTATAGTCAGAGTAAGTTCACTTTTGTTCAGTTCATTTATTTAATTTTTTGGCTAATGACAAGTATTTCTAAAGGGTAACATTATATTTTGCTATCAAAATATGAAGTTCACTAATAAGAACGTACAAAGTTTAGCTAATATGAGCCAAATAATCATTCCACGAACATTTCAGTATTTGTTATTTGCCAAAGTTTTTGTTTATAATATTATGCCTAGTTTATTTAACATTAAAATAAATGTTATCGCTTTCCTTTTTATAAATTAATCTTATAAAAATGCAAGCAAAAATTTTGTCTTATTAAATTTTTAGCGATTTTATCAGGAGGATTATTATTTTCTGAAAAGCTTCATAGAGCAATATGCTGCCGACGTCTTCAGTTCCTATTTGATATTGATATTGTATTAGTATACTGTACCATTTTTATATATCCCATTAGTATATGGTTTTACATGGTTTTAGATTCTCCGTGCTGTAAGTTATTTACAATGTAACGAAATAGATAGTCATCATTCAATGCAGTCAATAATTTATTTTCTAACTATAATCTTATCATATAGTTCATTTTAATTTCGTATTATTAACTATAGTTCACAAGAAGAATTTATGACTCAAACATCTTACAACCAAAAAGTTAAATATTACTATTAATTTTTTCTAATCATAACGTAATATGTAACAATTTGGCTGCACAAACATTTCTTTATGTTCTTTAACTATATAGGAAGTTATAAATTTTTAAAAGAATACTTTTACAGGTCATTTAATAATGCAATAGTTATAAAGTATTTTTTATAACGTTTACTTCATAATTATTTAATAATAAAATGGGATCACAATCGGTTGAATGTTACAGTGGCTCCCCTGTCACCGACGAAGATAGTAGCATTCCGACGGCTATCCGACGCTGGCCGGCGCCGTCCATGTCGCCACTCGCCCATCATCCGTATCACTGAAAATCCTATTTCAGAAGCCGTGGTCTGCTAAATGCCATCTACCGCTTCACTCCGCAAAAACAATGTCCTTGCAGACCTACTGAATTATTATGTATTTTGTGATTGATTTGATTTGAGTGATACAAAGATCTTAATATACTGTTAAACAACTTCATGAAAACATTACAGTACTTTGTAAATGATCGGCTTAGTAGTGACATACTCATAGTAAAATGTTTGTAGAAACTCTAACAAAAAACGATACATATAACAAACTAGTTGTTTAACGGCATTTGATGCGCAATATTTGCAATTGTTAATCGCAAGATACATAATAACTCAGCTGATCCTCTCCTCGCCCGTCGCCGCGCTCTCTGATATGGGTACGCGTAACTTTATTGTAGCACCAATATTCATATACCCTAAAATTGATCTTGCACTAGTCGCTTACTGAATACTATAAGTAATAACTTTATACAACATAAAGTGTGAACATTAAAAATCTTGAGAGTGTAAAACAAAGTTCCGCGTATGCTTATCTAAATGCATACATTTATATAACAAAACGCTATAGCGTTGTGTTATATAAATAAAATCGAATTTGAATTGTTCTCATACATGAATGTATGAACTGATTAACTGAGAGTTAAGTGTACATATCGAGGCAAGACAGCCTTTACCTATAGTGTGAATGTGTAATCATCAGTAATGGATGGGCAGTCGCGGGACGGGCGACGCTAGCTTGACTTCGCACGATGGAGTCTTACTGTTGTTATATCATGGTACATCTTTACAAAAAAATTATTAGAAACAACACACCTATATAAAGTTTACATACATATATACATTGTATGTTAGCATTTAACATAAAGTATTCTGGTAGAGTAGTGATAACACACATTTAACTTATTGTTTATAATAACACATTTAACTATATATGCCTGTACAAGTATTATTCAATTTAGTCTATACATATAGTTAACTGTAGTGTTACAGTGACTGCTTTAATCTGATGCATAATTTAATTACACGTAAACGCACGTGTACCGGCTAGCTGAGCTAACGATGTTACTAGTATACTGAAATCATTTCGGGAATTCAGGCGTATGTTTAACCCGAATCATTTAATATAGAAGTTAATTGTGAATGTATTTAGGAGGGCTGCATTGACAATGTCGCTGGGTGCTATGCTAAGACCAAGATGATTTTTTTAAATAATTTAACAAATAAAACGTTAATAAAATGCATTTATTTATAAGTGCTACCGTAAGTTTTTATTCAGGGCCTTTATTATGTATCGAATTGTTGTATGTAATGTATTTATTAAAATGTGGTGTTTTTTATTACTAAAATACTTGACTTGCCCGGTTTTTGCTTAGTATCATATTTTTGTTCAGTATGTTCTTTGAATTATATTATTAACTTATTTATTATACTATTCTTCTATTAAAATGAACTTAGCATATGTTAGTCATCAGTTCCGATAGTATACCGCAAATTGATAACAATGTAAATTTTTGTTATTGGCCCGCAAATACAAAAATTATTCTCGTGTTTTATCTTCATTAAGAAGAATATTTTAAATTTTAATATTTCTCTTATCTTGCTCATGATTTAATTTACATAATTCGAGGGATTGAATAGATTTTATCAATAAAAATTGTTGTAGTGAAGATTTTTAATAATTTCGCTGTATTTCTATTTATTTATTATCTTCTAAAACTATGAACGAGATGACAACACGGGATAAGATGGTATAATACTTGTAGTTAACATAGCGTCGATCTAAATTAGTCTGAGTAGTAAGCTAATTTTATAGTCCGCCAAGATATTTGTTTATCGTTTCTGTAGCTAGGTACTTTCTATTACACTTGGTACTGCGCTACCCGAGATAGCTTGCAACGTCAAACATACAAATTGACTTTTCCTTGCATAATTGTATCGCTTTGTAGAAGTATAATGGATGACATTAATGAAATAATTTCTAGAAATTCAAATTCCATTAAAAAGTTAAACAATCTCGTTTTAGTTTATTATGTTAACACTACTAATTTGTGTACAATGAGTAAGGATCTATTAAAGGTTTTGTAAAGTATTCGTGTTTCATTTTATCTCTTTTTATTTTTCGTTAACTGTGTATTGTGTTCGATGTTTTACATATGAATAGAATGTTATTTAACCAAAAGAAATATAAATGTACTTTTTATTGCTAGTTTAAATAGCAATAAGAATATTAAACACCGATTTATTTTAAATTGTTTTAAACCAACAAATGGATTATTAACTGTTAGTGTGCCATCAACGTAAAGACTAACGTTCAAAAGAAAATTCGGTTCTCACCCCAAAACAAGCTCCTAAACGAAATGTTTCAATAATTTTTCCGTAGCTCAACTTCTCAGCCTATATTTAATTTGAACAATTGTGTAAAAATTTAACTGCTACTTTTATAACTTATGACTTTAAAAATATCGATAGTATTATAAAGCAATATATTATAAGACGGTACACGGGTTTTTCGTAGAATATAAAGAATTCACAACATAAACTAAAACACGACGAAACTAATCCCAAACAAGTCGTTGCTTAGTTATATCAATCCTTTTCATTTATGGTACGCAAAGATCATACACAATACAGCCTATTTATATCCCGATCCAATGTGTGTAATCAATGAGAAGATCTTTGGGGGAGCCCTTTGTTCAGCAGTGGACGTTTAACGGCTGATGATGTACCTACCTAACGTTATGGAGGACATACATGTCAATTTACACTACATTAATTTTCGCACTTAATCTAGCCGGTTAACTATTTAGAGTAGAAGCCTTCATCATATTAAAATTAAACAAATAATTATATATTATTTGTTTAATAATAAATATAATGGAAATAATTCATCGCAGAGAAGTTGCTTACGCGTAACATATATCATCAGCTAGAAGATACCTAGTGCAGGACATAAGCCTAAGAAAAAGATACACCGATCAGACTAGCGCAACCAGCATAGATTGTTATATCTCCTATTGGACAAATACTTAACTAAAATATCACATAGTTAAATCACAATGAGACCGTAGGTAGTAAAATGTGTTTGTCTAAAGTACTCTGGCTCACATATCGACAGTCGTAACATAGCAATGCTATTATGACAGTAGATATAGCGTTATAGTGGTAAATGTGATAGATGGGTTTTAAAAATCTTACAAACATCGAAACTCAACGAAATAAAAATTAAATTATAAAAAATCTGTAATATTATATAGCTATGGCGAAGTAAGAATACCAAAATAAATGAAACAGAAAAAAATGTATATAGAAAAATTTTTATGAGTTTCACGTCTTTTTTAAATAGAAAAACAAAAGAGACGACGGTCTTCGCTCAGGAGAGGAATGGGAAAATAAATTGGGATACAAAATAATAGAAAAATAGAAGAACAGAGAGTGAAAGATTGGATGAGTTGCAACTAGAAATATATAGAAAATATGGTAAATGATTGAATAAGACCCTAATCCACCATACGGAGAGGAACTATTAAAAAAAAATATCGATACTCCCCACGTGGCCTCAGATCGAACTAAGGATCTTACAAGAAAAGCAACTACACCACAGTACAGTAAATAATGGTGATTAACCTCCAGATTATTGCAATAATGAAGATATAAGGTAATAAGATAAATATAAATAACACAAATATTTTTTTAAATTTTATTTTAGAATAATACATCAATATTTAGCATTTAGCATACAATTACTTTTCATGAATTAAGCCAGCATTATATCTCGCAACGTCCATCATAGGTAATAACAAATTCCATATGGCGCGATACAGGACGCTTCACCTTGATATTTTCCGAAACAGATTGATTTGATGTTAGTTTTTTCAAAATAACTATTTTTAAAGATACGTTTAAACTCATACGTTTATGTTCCGAAATAAGTGTTTTTTACCAGCCAGCTTGTTTATAATAAAACTACAGCTAACATTCACTGCTACAAATAAGGAAACAATGAAGTCACCATCAGATATATATCGGCAGTTAAGGTTACCATCGATATTTATTCAATATGAAATTATGAATCAGTAATTATGTCAGGATGTTCTATTATTACTAAAAAACAAATACATGTTTTCTTCACAGTTAACTTCTTCAATGTTCATTGTAATGCCTATAAAAATATCTTATAACTTAAGGTTACATTAAAAGAATCTTATATAAAAATTTCGCAGTCCAGACTATAGGAATGCTTGAATAACATTAAGAAGATACACATTAAAGAAAAAGATATTATTCTAATTAAATTTTTAACTGATGGTAGGTCGTACTTGCCGAAGACTGTTTAGGTGTTAACTTCAGTGTCTATTTCTGCTGCCAAATAGTAATGTGCAAATTTTGCTGTGCTCTAGTTTGATAAACTCTGCAGTTGGTGTAATTACTGGGGTAACGAGACTCTCAACATCGTATGTCTCAAGAGATGTGCAATGAGATGCAGTGTATATCATCCTGACTAGTGCCATGTTCCATCAGTTAAACATTCCGCTCGCCTTGGCGTTTAATTAAATAAAAAATTATTATGATTGGAAAGTACTATGATTATGATAATATTACAAAAGGAAGTAACAAAATGAAGTGTATCCTACCCAGAACTTCAAAGAATTTTGTGAAGATATTTAATTAACTTAATAGGAATGCCAATAACACATATTATTAAGTAGTTGTTACTTAAAAGTTTAATAAAACGACACAAAAAAATCCACATTTTTGTTTTAATTTTTCTATCTGCTAAATTCTACTACTTGCAAATATCTAACATTGAAAAAAAACTATTAATATGGATTTATGGAAAATAACATTAACAACTTTTAAAGCTTAGCTAACAAAATCTGTACATTAACCTATTTCAAATAATTAAAATAAAGACTTGCTATAAACTTTGGTACAGATTCAGCTTAACACTGTATCTTGCAGGAATACTGAGAAATAAACAATTTTATGTCTTAATGAAAATAATAAAAACCTTAAAGAAATATGAAAATTTACCATGTTATTTACATGTCACACATTTATTGCATAACCTATGTAGTTTCATATGTATGTATACAAACAAGTTAGTGATGCAAAAATACAATAAGCAAAATACATATGATCAATAGCAAAACAATGCCGATAATAACCTTCTTCTTCCGCAACTTGTTCTAAAAGAAAAAAATAGATTTATAAACATTTACGAAAATTTTACTTATTACAACTAAATGTGCATCGAAAACAAGAAGTAGCAGTAAAAATTAGAACAAAGTGAATAAGTAACACCTAGCTCAAAAACCAGAACCATCTGTCGAACAGCAGATTGACACCAAACAGACAGTCCTAAAAACAAAGATAAACATTTTGCTAACTCTGAAACATACTGATTGCCAAAACCTGTAATTCACAATAATATATATCATCATCATTTGACCTGCTAAGCATAAGTCTAATTCAAGGATCTTTACACTAATCTGACATAGCAGGACATTTAAATACTTTAACCACCTTGAATCTAATAAAGTTGTATATCTTGATGATAAATAACATAATCATATTTTATACCTTATAAGTTGCTGCCTGTCTTAACTCCTGAACACCACTGTCAACGTTATGCACCACATTGTCAATATTGGATTCTATGGAATCCACTAATCCACCCTGATCATGAATCATAGTTCCCAATTGCTTATATATGTGGTTTACATCTGTTATATCACTCTGGAAATAAATTAACAGAGAAGGTTAATCTTTTAAAGATATGGTTACATGCCATTGTTTAAGAACTGTGATAGTTCATATAACCATTTACTCATATAGTTGAGAAAAATTTTAAGAATTTTTATTAGTCAAAAATGTTTTTTCTCTGAGTTTTTATATAACTAGATATATTCATAATTAAATTTCAAACAAATCCTCTAGTCGAAACAGTACATCTTTTAATTTTTGTTGTAGACTATAAAAATCCAGACATGTTGTAAGATTCTGGTTGACCCGAATCATTGTCAGGTATAGGTATACAAAGGAACTTATCATGTTACTAAACAATGAACAAAAATAGTGATAAAATATTAAGGCATTTGAATAATCAATTATGAAAATTTGTGTTTATTTTAAGAAATCAGTGTTGGTCCAAGAAAAATCTATGAGTAAAATTTTAATACTAATAGTTATACTGTTAGAAATGGATCATTTACTTTCTCATTAATTCGAATTATAGATAGTATGTTACGACAAAACTTACCTCAAGTTGTTGTATATCTCTTTCTCGAGCTTCTAACTCTTGGAGCTCCTGTTCAGTTTGCATAATTTGTTTTTGTTTTTGTAGATTAACATCTCCCAATTCTACCCAATGATCTGTGTTATTACCTAGCCATGTAAAATTTTGGTTATATTATTACTTATGTACTTCTAAAATTTAAAAGTAAAGGCCCTAAGAATAATAAATTTTTGTAGATAAATTAAAATCAATGTAGTTAAATTACATGTTTTTTACTTAATATTCAAAAGGAGGCAATGGAGATAATAATAATAATAATAATTTAAATAAAAAATAACAAAATATTAAATAAAATAACAAAAGTGATTAGTAACAGCAAAAACGTTGATAAGTGATTGCCATAACAAAACACCAAAGTTTTTATTATAATAGCCTGTTAATTAAACACAACAGGCAGCAACTATTGATAACAAACATTATAGACATTGATAAGTCTAAAGCAAATATATGTAAATAAAATGCCTTTATTGGTTAAACAAAGGAAACCAGAACTATGAAGCACTCTGAACACCTTTAATGTTCTTCAAAAGCTCTGACAAAATTTTACTAAACGTTACAGACTGCAGTTTTCCAGAAGTTTATAAAATTAGACTAGTTTTTTTGTTTCCATATAACACTGTATACAAATGAATACATAGAAATGTAATAAATTATTTATAATAGAAAATATACTACAGTAAATCTTATAATAAGGAGATATAATATACTTACTTTTGACAGAACCTATGGCACCTATATTCATAGTATGAGCCTTGACCTTCCTCACATCATGCTTTGTTTTCTCTACAGCAGCTCTTTGAGTGGCCTGTAGATAAACTCAAATTATTTTTATTTACCTAAAATAAACCTAACATACCCTTAATACACCTGTATTACCTAACTTAAAATAAATGTTTGTATTAATGAACTTCAGAAGTAATTAATTCTCATAATTTAAAAATTGTTATTAATCCCCATCCACCAGTTATCAAGCACCAAAATAGTTTAAAGAAATATCGGTAGATAAGCTCAACAAATGATGTCTGTAACATTTCTTATATCAAATAAAAAATATATGATCATTATATTATAGAATACAGGACATATGATCAACCCTAAATTAAGTTTCTATTTGCTTAGTGTGGAAAAATCCATGTACAGGTAGCGCATAAACTTCCTTGCAGCACAAAAATTACTCCCACAGAACCTGCTTAACTTTACAGGAAAACTAATTCAAAATAATACAATTACCTGAAATGCATTAAGTGTCTTTATATAATCATCACTAAGGCAATCACGGTCTTCTTTCTGTGCAGGATCCTCTAGCTGCAACTTCATCAACTCTATAAGCATGGAAGATGTGTCTTTCACCAGCCTTTGTGTATATTTTTGGATATGGCGCCTTTATAACAAAAAAATATATATATGCAAATATCTATAAAACCAATGCATAAGCCATGTAACACTATTTAGGTCAATAAAGTTGTAAAAAATAAATCTAGAAAAATCTTTTTTTTATGTTGTAATAATATATTGTAATTATTACCTAACACTTAAGTATGCGATGAATCCTTTTCTAATAAACTCAACATAACAAGTATTAGCATTGCACAATCTCAATATTTTGATATAATTTTCAGCAACAAGACAATTTTTTATTGTATTCAATATTTCATTACTTATATATTATAACCAACATTACATTGTGATATATTTTAAAAGATGCTGTTACCATATAATAAAATAAGTCACAATCACAACTGATTTATATTTGTCTCCACTACCATAGACTATTATAATAAAATTACGTATTTTCAACGTAATTATGTTATGTAAACGTACTTTCAAAGGTTGTAAGCATTTAAGAATCAACTAATATAAGTTAAAATGTAATTAATATTTAATGTACTGTACTTACAACTGATTTCTAAGTTCTGGAGAATCTTGAGGTGTTAGAAGCTGATTAACCAACTTTGACATTGATAATCCTAAAAATATAAATTGAATTCAAAAAAATATTTCAGATAAATTTGTTGTACCAAGTCAATTTTAAATCAGATTTTGGAATAATTAAAATCTTTTACTATAAGAAAAAATAATATTAAAACTTTTTATTCTCACCATTCTGAGAAATTTTCTTTGTGTTACTTGCAATCTTTTGTGATAATTGCTCATAGTTATCTACTTCCCGACATGGAACACTAGAACATGATGGCTCCATCCTATATGTAACAGGTAAAAAATTAATTTTGAGACAGTATGGTGATGGTCAGAATGTTGGTTCTTTCCGAGGAATTATTCCCTCCTCAGGCACCTTTTACGATAGACATAAGGAGTATACGAAATAAACTAAAACATTTCGTTCACATATGAGTCTTACAATTGTAATTAATGTTTAAATTATTTACTTGGACAATAAAATCTAACGTTCAATCTGGTTACAATGACGTCCACTAACACAATTTAATCGCTTCAAATTTGTAATAATGACTGACTAAATCAAATTGGTAAATTTCGACTGAGTTTAAACAAAATCATACTATTCCCCGTAAGCGCATAGAAATAAAATGATGACTCATTGTACGTATCATTGAGACAGGTAAAGATAAAAAATCATACAGCCCATCCGTAAATTTACTTAACATTTCTTTGTCTCTGGCAGTGCCTGTTATAATATTTTAATTTTAATTTTTTTATATTAAACAGCTACACTTTTATATGCTAAACAGCTACATTTATTTAATATTATCAGTTTTCATATTTTCTGTATAGTCCTTAATATAAAGTTGTACAGATACAATAAAAGTATTAAGCGTTTACTAATACGTCACATTTCTACAAATTTGTGTTAATTCTACTTTTTTTATTGGACACCGTTAACGATAAAAACAGAAAAAAAATGTGTTCCAGAGGTCGGTGTAATTTTTCACGATAATTACAATTTCTTGCATATTTATTTTAGGTAATATTTTCTAGATATCGAAACTAACGGGAATCTGTTTTGTATCATTAAACAATATTGCTGTCAGAGTATGGAATATCTGCGGACCACATCTAACCTTTCAATAGTAATAACAGTACCAATGTTTCTGCGTATAGTTGCTTTTTTTTTTTTATGATGATGTTCTCGCCGCATTTTTATTGACAACCATTGCAGCTTCATCGGACTCAGGGCTCGCGGATCCGGTATCCGCGAGCTAAAATAATGAAAACAAAACTAATATATAAAGGGAAAGGGTGGGAAGGTATTAGATGCGGATGGGTCGAAGAATGGATAGTGTTATGGAGGGGAGGGCGAGGGGGGAGGGGGATGTGGTCAAATATATGCGTATAGTTGCGATTTACATTACCATAATATACTGGTACGGTACCATTATAATTGAATGAAATAAAAAGACTTCGAAAATATATAAAGCAGCGTGATTCTAATCTATTGCGATAAAGAAATAGAGAGGAGAGTCTCGACAGACGTGTAAGATAAGATAAAGGGGCCGCCGTTTCATGACTTATAAGATAAATTGTGGGTATACCACTTTTTATTATTTTCTTTATCTTTTAAACATCCCTGTGGACGTGTAATGTGTAATAGATATTTTATTCATCATTATCATCAGCCGATAAACGTCCACACTTTATTCGAGATCAAAAAATATTTCCAAATTCCACCAATTTAACCTGCTTAATTCTGTCGAACAGTAGTAGTATATAATAAAGTAGTCTGTTCCGTCGAATATAACCCAGATAGGGCAAAGCGACAATGGTCAATAGTTAAATGACATTATATTTTTTTCTTATATTATGAACAGAATATTCTTATTTCCAAATAAATATAAAAAAACGTAATAAAAATTAAATAATACTGTAATATTTTTTAGTATCATTTATCCTTTTTAATACATTTAAACATAATACAATTCTGCAATAAAATAGTTACACAATTAAATTTTTGATATACTCGCGACATTGTTTATAACAAAATTGAAGTTAAATTAATAATACAATTTTTATAATTTTTTTCTTTTTGTTCCGAATCATATTGCAACTGGCTGGAGAGTGTTTGGTAAAATTAGCTGTTTACGAAAAAAAAACATTTCCCGCGTGAAAAGAAAGCACTTAGGTTTAACTAATTTTGCTGAGAAGTGTTTTATATATACAAGATGCAGCATTAATATTGGTAAATATAAATTTTATGTACATAACATTATAATCATAATTATTCCCTAAGTATGGGAGACAAAGCTATAAATTTTAATACATCATATTGCCACGGCGTATTTTTATTACTAAGCTTTTTATTGTTGGGGCCAACAGTATTACTAATTGTTAATTATTCGTGAATTAATTATATTTGGTTCTTTTTCAAATTACACTGTTCAGTTTTAAGTTAAATTCCGTTACAATTTTTCTTAAAAAATAACTAATCTAACATATTATATAATATATGAAAAAGTATTACGTAGTGATGAAACATTTCTGCTACAAGCACTAAAACCGAAATATTAGATTATTAAATTTATTCTAGGCTTTTAATTATGAAAATATTTATTTGTAAAGTTGTTGCACTTAGCCGTGTCTTTATCAAATTTGTTTGACTAATTGGTGTATCATCTTTGGACATAACCTTGGTGCAAAAGTGGACCTCTATAGGGTGAAGACGATAATGATGATATGTAAAATTAAATGAATGATTTTTATATATTCTAGTCTTTTCTTTAATCTGAATAGAGTCATTTATTTTGACTAATTGTCACCGGAAATATCTTCCGACTTCTATTTACTCATGATTGCATTGATTTTTCTATGCCCATTTATTTTAAAAGTTTAAAAATACTAAATTTATTTATTTTGTATTATTTTTCTGATAATTATACTTTTACATAATTCTTACACAAGTAATACAATAAAATACTGATTAAAATATTTCCCTGGTTTAAACTTATGTTATCGATTAAGTTACATAACAAAAACAACGGCCTTTTTAAATTAGTAGTTATAACACTAATTTATTACAATTATCAATTAAATAGATTTACTTCAAGTTCCGACCGTCTATCGTCAAAATTTCGCGCCGACTTATTGTCACTTTATTAATCTGCTGTTCATCAGTGACCTCTTATATTTAAGTGGAAAATACATATTTTCAAGTCAAGCGTGGACGATGGATAAGAAAAATGATAAAAAGCATTCATTTTGAACTTTCTAAGTTTTTATTTTAAGAAAAAAGTCAGGGGCATATCCTAGTGATTTCAATTACTCTTCAGGATTTCCCTAGGGCTACATCAAATCTTTTGTGCCATATAACAATTCTTTCTTTTTCATTTGTATATAGTTTTTAACTTTAATAAAGTCGTGTTTGGGAAGCTTTAATTTCGATATTCTGTTGTCTATGATAACATTTATAGTTAAAGGTTATATACATAACACGTATACAATTTATATCCTCAATTGAGCATTATGTATTTGTCTGTGTCCGTATAAACATATTTTGACTTAGAAAGTCGTAATATATTTTTTTCAATATTATGTGATGATAGGTTAACAAATAATTTTATAAAGTACAAATAAATTAAAATGTGCCTAAGTCGTGATAGATACACATGATTGGATGTTTGATTGATCATCAAACTGTATAGGACATTAAAAAATGTCTTTGTTGTCGACTGCGATTTACAACTTTCATTGAATAGAGCGTACAACAAGGATATTTTAAAATTGTAAATCATCAGGTATGGTTAACCATTTGACTGGATTCCACGTTCAGTATAACGTAAATATTGTTGTTCATATAAATACTTCATGATTTTCTTTACTTCTCCAGTTGGCAGTATCTTAAGTAATACGATATGGATCCATCCAAGTTTTTGCCATACTCACCTCCTAATGGGTTACCACAAGAGTCGAAATTGGCAACGTACATGGTATGACGTTAAAGTTATTTTATATTTGTAAACATATCCTTACTAATTATCTAAACATTACAGAACCATTCCACGCCAACATCTACTTTGAACCAAGCCATGGCTAATCTGAAGCTTGAATCTTCTCCACCTGCACCAAGAAAGGTAAAATATAAATAAGGAAAGTTTAACTGAAAAATTTTGATAAATATATCTATAATGTAATCTTTTGCAACCATTGTCAATAAATAGCAATGAATGATTAATGTATGAGAAGGAAAGAATCAAATTGGTGACAATCTTTTCAAAACAAATTTTTGTGAAATACCTTGTTGTCAATGTGCTGACATTGTATTTTGTTTGTTTTGAAATAAAAATTTTCATACTTCCTCTGAAATATAATACTTGAATAATTCAGTCTAAAAGTTTAACTTATGTTTATATTCTTTGAAATGGATATAAGTAATTTCTTTAAGAGTAGATTTTGTTTGAGAATAATGATTTACAATTTAAAGTTGCAAATAGATAATATTATTTTAATAAACTAACTCTTAACAGTGGGGAAGCTTTTCATGTAAAAAATATAAAATATAAAGTGATATACAAAACAAGCAGACAAATGCACAAAAAATCATGCATTAACAAGTAAATATTACAAATTACAGTAATAAAGAAAATAATATTGTATTTGCTTCAAATAAAACAATTATAAGGTAGCATTGGTTAGGAAAAGCAGATAGTAAATAGCTAAATTCTATTTATTAAATAAAGAACATTAAGAAATATATATATTTTTAGGTAATGATAAATGAATTTATTCCCATGAACTACTACACATCTACAAATATAGTTAATGAATCGCCAAGAAGTTCACCACAACCAGCTTTATATAATATCACAAATTCACAAGTTCATCAGGTAAAATGGAGCATTTAGTGCTTTTTACAATATAAAAGCTTAATTTGATTTATTTAATAATTATTGAGCATATCTTTTCATTTTATTTTAGCCAATTTTGTCCAACACATGTAATGTTAATGTTTAATAAGTAACAAAAATTTATTTACAGGAAAATGTTGGTGGCACAACATACTTTTATGCCACAAATGATAGCCTAAACTCATCTGGAGCATTGAATTCATCGGCTTCATTAGGTATGTCCACAACAGTTTTAATATATATTTGGGTGTAAATATACTATGTCTTATAATAATATAAAAAGAATATTAATTTAACATTTATGTATGAAAACAAAAATTTTGTTAAACAGTGGGCTGTTATAAATGTTTATTTTATTCAGTTGGGCAACAAAATGAGTTGGATGGTTCACCTGATGGTGTCTATAACACCTGCACATAACAATGTGGTGTTGGTTAGGATGATATACACTCTACCGCATTGTGCTTGTCTCCAGAGCCATAAGATGTTGAATCTTGCTACCCCAGTAATTACAATAGCTACAGTCTCCTAACTGGAGCATAGTAATGTTTGCACACTACTGTTTGGCGGTAAAGATAGGTACTGCGGTGATATCTAGATGCATCATTAGTCGGTCACTGGGCAATAGATGCCTACGACCAGTGAATATTTTTTTTTAAAACACTGATCAATATTTTTTTTTGTAATTATTTAATCTTCAATTTTTCGATTTTAATTGTGTAAAAAAAAAAAAAACAAATTAATGAATACATTTTCAATTGTATGAACTTCTATCAATGCCAACTTTGATTTCATGTTTTAACACGTTTGCACGCACATGTGGATGACGGATATGGTGCTACATATCTGTATTATACAGTAGTTTTTACTAATTTATATAATATAAAAATATATTGCATGGTGTTCGTTGAAACATTGTTAACATCTATTTTATAAGGCAATTCAAATCTTTTTATAATATGTGGCTAAAGAAGTACAAATAT